>JAQFYJ010000195.1:0-17216 GCA_034694685.1 Isotoma anglicana | reverse complement strand
ATCCATATTTGCTGGAATGAAAAGTGTGGATGAAATAATATAGAAAACATGTGAGAGTATAGTGGAATAAGTATCAACTGAATAAAAAACAGCGACAGCCAGAAGTTTCCCTTAAGATCTGTAAAAGATAAAGGGATAGATCTCATATCTCATTTAATGCAATTGCACGTACTTCTTTCCTCCGCTCGAAAGATAGAGATCAGTGTTAACTAATGACAGCGGTAGTGGTTTCTCCTAAGTATTAAGACTTGTGTGAAAAAAGGACTTGGAAAAAGATGAGTCGTCCAATTATCAGTTGGTTCGTATATTGGTAATCTATAGGACGAATATGGCTTAGGTTGAGGGAGAAAGTTCGACATAAGACGACTCTTCTGCTTGGTACGAGATGAAATTAGAGAAAATTGAATTAGTTGGCAGCATTTAAATTGCGAAAAGAAAGAATTGGCTGGATGCTAGATCTTTATCTCGGTTCTAGAATCTACACTTGATCGGGCTATTGGCACTCATTGCATCTCAGGACTGCACGTGCCTATCTACTCTTCTTCCTCTCTAGAGAAACAAAGCAATTGATGAGGATGGTGGTGGTGGCTAAATGTGAAAAAGAAAGGAAAGCCTTTATCCGGATTTTTTTGTAGTCACTAAGAGTGTAGAAATACTAATTAAGAACTAAAGATCGTTTGTTCGTGTGAGACCATTTCTGCATAGTAGTATTCAAATGAGTTTATGTACTTTGTTATTGTTTCAGGTTCCCATTATAACAACTACGGATCGACGAAAAAGGGAGTGGATGGTCGCAAAGCTGTTGTAGACTCTAGCACAAATGGGACATTAGGTCACCAAAGTAGCCCTACAAAGGTGACATTGCGGTCAAACCAGTTGGCAGCCCTAGATGAAGAGAACGTCGAGTATGGAGAGGCTGACGATGAAAACATCTACCAAGAGGCTTCCACGCTCACAATCAATAATTCCACTACTAAAAGTCGAAATCGTAGAGTAAGTTTTCTCTTCGACTTTCACTCGTGTGCATTTTATGTCTTCTATTCGATTTAAGACAAAGGGTCACAAGCATAACATAGACTAACTACTAGGGACTAGACAAGTTAAGATTTTGCTAGAAAGAAGTCAATGTATCTGCAGAGAGGTTCTGGTTCCATAGGAGTTAAAAGTCCTCTCTTCTAGCCAAGAAAGAGTTTTACCCAGAGACTTATTATTCTGCAGTAGCTAGCTTAATCAGGCCTTTGAAAGAGTCCCTTACTCTGGATAAGGTTTTTGGTACTAAAGCCCTTTGTTGACAATAGCAGTTCCAAAAGAGAAAGCATTCTCCCAGAAGTTGATCAACAGCAACTTACTAAAGTCAGTAGAGTAGGACCAGCAGTAGTGTACAATCTTTCATTCAAGTCTTGAGTAGGTAGGTCTCAAAATAATAGATCATGCCATGACTTCCTTTTCTATTGTCTCTGTTCTTAGTAGCTGTAAGAAAGAGCTATTTAGTATATATATATACTGCTTATAATACCGATGCCAACCGTCGGTTACTGTCCCACTCTTCTTCTACCACTACTACTTCGTCCATAAGCGTAAGTCAAGCTGTCTAATTTATAATTTACAATTCGAGTTGACTTGGCTGAAAGAAAAGAAAAGCACAAGTTTTAAGTTGAAATACTCAAATAAACCACAAGATTGGGAGTTTGAGTGAGTATCTAATTTTAAGAAGTAGTAGCAAAGCAGCTAAGTCATACACTCTTTCTTATTATCGTTGTACTTGCAATACTAGAAGATTTCCCTGTCTTATTGTCTTCCTCTGCCTTGACTTGTCTCACTCTTTTGGACTGACAAATGTTAAACTCGTTTAAAAACTAAAAACTTTTCTGTTCAGATGAAAAGTCTGTTTGTAGTTACTTTACTCACTGCACACTACCACTTTTAACGTGTTCCACAGTAAAGAAAGTAGTGAGTGAGTGGAAGTAAAAGTATATGATATGCAAAGGGGACAAGTTAAAATGAAACTTTGAACTCTGACTGTTACTCTACGCTGGTTTTGACTACAATTTCTGCTGGTATGAATGAGAGACTAGATCAAATATCTTATATAATATCTAGAAGAGTTATTTACTACACTTGTATGACTTGTGAAACCAGAGATAATAAAAGTTGAAATCTTGACAAGACATGATGATAACAATGCTCGGATGAAAGTTCACTAGCCCTCAGTAGGGGCTTCAAATTACAAATAGTTTATATCGGAAAAAGTACGGGCTTAGCTGTGGATGGAAAAACAAAGCCGAGACATAATTTACTTTCTCTGACTTAAACAATATTAAAAGTAACTTCTAAAACTACTGTAACAATTTGCGTTCCAGTTGAGATCTTGTATATTTTATAAACTGAGCCGTGTATTCAATCTCAGTATTTGTGTATGTGTGTGTAACAAATATATAACGAAATATTTCCAGATGAAAGTTGCCAGCTCAGTATGGAATTTAAGTTCAGGAGGACGATCTTATCGGAATCACCGAGGACGATTAGTCCCCGAGGTGTCGTTACGCCAATTAAGATTGATTGAAAACCTCGGTTCGTGCTTTCATGGACAGGTAATGTTTTTTAACGTGAACAATACCCAGCTTGAATGGTTGACTTGACTGGGTGGGTTGGTAAACCAATATAAATGATTGTGTCTATCGTTCCAGAATCAATTTATCCTTTTTCTCCTAAAAGTCCACAGACTTTTACCAAAACCTGGGCAATTTTTCCTCAAAATAGCCATCAGACTATATTCACACGATTCGAACAGAAAAGAAGGACAGCTTCCCCTAATTCTACTTTCCTCACGGGCATGTTTCCCTTCTACCCATTATCAATACCATTCACCATTATGTACATATCGTTTCCTCTATTTGACATACCTTGGTTTAGTCATAGTCCCATCCCACCTCGCATGTCAGGAACAGTAGTAGCGTAAGTGACATCCACAATACTACTACTGATACTGACTTGCCACGCAACTGAGAAAACAAAGTTATCCCTAAATTGCCACAAAATATATTGGTCTCATCTGATTATCCTGTAAGGAATTCTTAATTTTGTTCCAGGTCCATCTGTACGATTTCGAAGGAGAAATTGCCTGTCATGAAGGAACGCTTTATCGCAATTGTCGTCTCATTGCCAAAACCATTAAGGTATGTGTCAACTGTCACTTGGGAATAGTTCATTGTCTATCTCTCTACCATTTCCCACTTCCTACAATATACTTAAACTATTTCGACATTGCATTTCACCATTTGCACATTCATAGGTTCCGTGTAGACTCGACCCTTTCCCCTTTCTGAGATATATTTATATTCCAACTTCCAACCAAGTTATGGTCCAACCAACCGTACCAAATCATCATACGTACCTCTAGAACTTTTACTTTTGCATCCTCTCATATTATTATCATCATCAAACTGAGAAACATCTCGTCGCATTTCCACTTACTTCCCATTCCATAGTGAGGAAAGTAGTGTGCTATCTACATTAAAGACCTCATTATCTTCAGCAACCCTACCCTTCCTTTCCTGAATATTTTCATTTCAAGTTGTATCTGTCTACCGGAAATAAATTGCCTTGGTCGTACCAGTTGACTGGTTCATTTTTACTTACAAAGAATGAAACTCCAGTTTTATCATAGTTCCTAAATTACCTGATGCTATGTCCCTTAACATGAATGAGTAAAGTCGTATAACAGATGAGGAAATGGAAATGGGATATGAAATGCTTAGTATTACCATCATAAAAATCATAATATTATCATGCCATGTTCGTTTCATGTTCTCGTGTATTCGCTCAATGAGCCAAGGGTAATAATTTCATTTTTGATTTTTTTTCTTCGACTTTGCTAACAGAACCTAGCGGAAATCCGACTTTTGAGTCTACTAGATCATGAACATGTTTTAGAGACGATGGCTGTGTGTACTGAGATGAAGAAGCCCCTGCTGGCTCTCTATCCTGCCCCAGAATGTGGTGATTTATGCTCTTTCCTCTCTCGACTTACCAACACTCCCAGGTACGTACATCAGTACATCATATCATTATGATTGAATTGCATCCATCTTATTCCCTTTGTCTCTTGAGAACACGCTTTCTCTACTTTCCCCTGTACACATGAAAATACTCCGAATTCTCCCTACCTCAAATTACCAATAGTTTCAACCCTACTTTCCCCAATGGTGCTTTCCATCTTTCGTTCCCTATTTTTGATTTCACTTCACATGAGAATTATCTGTGGCGATGGGAGTGTGTAACCTCAAGCATGTAAATAGTAGTATTATTTGAACACAAGTAAAATTTGCAGTGTGAGAACTTTGAAACCTTGACTGTTTGCTTGCGTGCCATGTCTAACAAAGTACATAGCCCACTCATTCACAAAAGACAAAATGGAACATTAGTCTTCCATTGGCTTGCAAGCTTTTTATCCTTCCATGTGGAAAATGGACTGTGGGTTCCAAAACTGGAAACGAAATGTCTAAAAACTGTCCATCCCATCCTTCTTTCCTGTCCTGTCCAAGTCCACACTGGAACGAGCAGTTTTACCAGAACCACTCCATAGTCCATTATGTTGACCACAAAGGAGACCACCTCTTGTTTGATTGATCGAGCCAATAGAGGAATACATGACCTGTTGGCTTTTCTCCTAACTTTCTCTTTCTTTCACAATTTCTCCCTGTTTTCTTCTTCTTTTACGTAGTTCTAATTTCCTCTGTAATGTAATGTGTATGTATTTGCTTGCTATTTCAGTTTGAGTTGGTTGCTGAGTGTGGGAGCCCAAATTGCATCTGGGATGAACTACCTGGAAAGTCTCTCTTTGATCCATCGGGATTTAGCTGCCAGGTACACTCCCTTTCAAATGTAGCATTTACCTTTGAGTCTCTCCACTATTTATAATGCTCTGTTCTTCTTCTATTGTGCTCAGGCACCGACCAAATCTATTTTCTATCCGTGTACAGAATCCCTATTAAAAGTGTATGAGAGAAAGAGAATGGAAACTGGAGTAAGGATGATGATGATGATAACGTCAGCATCCGTGCTGTTTCGATTCAATTTCCTTGTCCTGTCTAGCTTTTACTATATTCTATTCAAGGGACTAGGTTAGCTACTCTACGGCTACAAGGTTATTGTCGCAATCACAAAGTCTGAACGACGTATCAGAGAAAGTCATGTACAAGTACGCAGCATGAAAGAAATCATCCGTTATATTATAAGGAGAGAGAAGCATTGGCTCAGGAAAGTGTAACGTTACAAAACCCGATTGGATTGTGTGGTCTGAAAGACATGGGTAGCAATAACTTGTTTATTTCCAGGCAGGAAAGACATACCAACCAGTAGTCATGCCCTACAGACCTAATATGGGTCAGAGTTCAGCAATGCGAATTTATCTGTACTACCGGCTGTTCGAAGATTTAATCTATTTGTGAGAGCAATGGTAACTCTCTTTCAATATACGACAGATGAACCACGGTACATATCCATAGCTGTTTTGTATTGGTTTCCCTCAAGCTGTATGACTTTTGGCTACGATCATAGATTGATACAAGCGACACTGGCCTTACTGAGAGAAATTTAGTTGTCTCAAAGGCGACAAATGCTGATATGTATGAGCCTTCGTGCTTTCCTTCCAGTTCAAGGGAGACAAAAATAGGTTTCTAGTAGGAATTCCATCCATGATACTATTTTTATTTTGAACCAATGCAATAGTACAGGACAGATAACATTTACGTTAGAGATCGAGAAAGTCTTTCTAAGCTAAAGTAAGGTCTTAAGTAGTATGGAAAGGGAAAGTAGTGAGATGTGACAGCAGATGGTTGGCAAAATTGAAAATCCTACGTATGTGATGTGATGTGGGGAGTTCTTTTTCGGACCTTCTCCTATCTGCTTTTATGAGTGGAGTAAACATGAATATTTCATTGGGACTGACCTTAGAAATTGTCTGGTGGAAAGAGAAGGTTCGATTCGAATAGCTGATCTAGCCATGGCTTGCGAGCAATACCGGGACGATTACTGTCAAACTACTAGTGGCCTAGCCCCTTTTAGATGGTGGTCTTGGGAATCCATTCTTGCCGTAAGTTTCTCCAAAACTACCAAATCTACTAGCATTTCAATCCAGACTGTCTCACCTCCATTTCAGAATTGTACTTTCCCCCCGTAATCCGCAAACGGGATCTTTTCTTTATCATGGAAAGCAGCCAAAATGCATAAATGAATCTTTCTTACTTGCTTTGTAGGAGGATTTTACCATGCAAAGTTCAGTTTGGTCCTTCGGGGTTACTCTTTGGGAAATACTCACGCTCTGCCGACAAAAACCTTTAGCTCACATTCCAGATCATCAGATCACTATTCTAGCCGAGAAGTATGGCTCAACCGCAACAAGTCAGGTAGGTATAAATGATCTGCATGGTGAAAGACGAAACATGATGCTTTCACCGAATATAAATTTGAATAAATCTATCCTACTATCATCAGCCTCTGAGCTGAAATGATATGTTATGGAGACTAAACAAGTCTAATGGATGTTTTCTATTATTATTAAAATCTGTAGCAAGTGTGGCTGCCTCAACCATTACTAAGCCCTCCGGAAATATTTGATTTAATGAGAGAATGCTGGCAAGTAAACCCTTCACAAAGACCGACCTTTCAACATATTCATCTCTTCCTGGAGCAGAAGTGCAACACAACCATTTACCATGCTGTCGTCTAAAATTCTGTCTCCAATCTACTAACTTATAATATGAAGAATAAATTCCACGTCGAGATGAATGGTGTCCACATAACTTCATGAACTCATAAATTAAAGTAAAATAATGTAACTCTAACCTTTAAGATATGCGTATTTATAAAAAGGAGAGTATGAAAATATTATATTTACACAAAGAGTAACTTTATTAGTCTGATGATCCCGTGATTTAATACTGTGCGAGTGGATGATTCCGTATTAGTTGAGTATTTGAGATGGAACGAATGAAATTATGTAAAGGTAACAATTTGTAAGTAACAAGTAAAATTTTCTAGGTATATACCAAGGCAAGGTATATATACCTACGAGGATTCCTCGTAGCTATGGTTCAAAAGGCCTTGGTATATACCTATATAAGATTGTTTAAACTTGGATAAATTCTCGCATATTAAATTATGCACTACTTTAGGTGCTGCCGTAAGACATTTTCCAATTAACTGTCTAGCCCTGTTCAGTGTTTTAGATTTCTTTTCTGTACCTAAAGTTAGAAGTAAACAGCTTCGGATGTATTGAATTCAGTCAGTAGGTCGTTCATTTGTGATAACGATATTCTACTACTGTCACAAAATACATACCAATCAAAGTCAATAGATAATGCAAAACTTATGTAAGTGTTCAATTTGAGTTAGACATGATGATTAATGCCGTGTATTCAAATAAAGAAACGTATTTTACTTTTTCATGGACCAACAATTCCCAAGCTTTTACTTAATCGATTTTTCACATTAAGTGTCATTAATTTTGACAACGCTAAACCTTCATCCACTACTTATGCGTGTGCGAAAGCATAGCGAAAAATATCAAAGTCGATCTTAGATGTACGTAATCATAATGTGGAATTACTATGACAGTAGTATTATGCAAATTGTAATTTATCAATTTATGACAGAATTAATTCAGCATTACCGTCATTGTTCTGTCAACATTAATTTCACAGATTCTAAAGCTTTAGCCAATTGCTCAACTTCTCCATGTAAAGTTGTAACTTTAGTTGAATTCTGTTCTTGGACTTCCATCGGTACCTTTTCCGCATAGTCAGCTTTCTGCATTACTTCGCCTAACTTCTTAAGCTGCTGCTCCTTGAAAGTAATCTGCTTGTTGATTCTTTCTTCTTCCTTGGATAAGTCGATTAAGCCCTTTTGAGAAACAAACGCGAGTATTAATTGAAATTGGCTTCGAATGAAATTTCTCGGAACTCAAAATTAGTACAAATTAGAGAAGTGAACATATTCAACATACCTTCAACAGTATATATACGGTACATTTATCATTCACAATAGCGGCAGCACAACCACCTGGAGTTTGATCCCTGGACGTTACTACTTGAATGCTCTTGGAATATGATAAAGCACACAATGTTGTTTGCTCCGCCTTGAATACATCTTCTAATGATGGATCCGAGTTGACAACAAAGGCTGTTCAAAAAATACAAAATTTATTATTTAACCTCGTCTTTCTTTCAGTATCTTCAGATACCCAAATTACACCCACCTTCTGTCTTCGTCTTATTGGGGATCTCATAGGTTGAACGAGTTGAGCGAATAATTTTAATGAAATGGTTCATGAAAGCAACCTCTTTTTCCAAATTGTCGTCTTCAAACTTCTCGAAAGTGGAACGGTCGGGATATTTTGCTACACATATGGAAGGAGGTCTTGTCGCTTGTTCTTCCTGGAAGCAAGGAATCCTCTGCCAGAGTTCTTCAGTTAGAAAAGGCATAAATGGGGACAGCAATTTCAATCCGTTCTCAACACACGTCAACAGTACATCAAGACTTAATATTTGAGAAGGATTTAGTTTAGTGTCTGGTTTAGTGTCCGTAAATTTTGGTTTTAGCGATTCCTAAATAAGGATTAGCACATAAAAGTACTTGTTTCGTATAGTTGGTTTATAAATATGCTTAATAAATATAGAATCGCAGACTATGCAACTTACCAAGTAGACGTCACAAAGCTCATACAGCCAGAAATTATATGCTCCAGTTGTAGCTTCCTGGAAATTATATTGAGCCAGTGCTTCGTTGCAAATTCTTGCAGCTTTGCTTAACTTGTTAAGAATCCATCTGTCCATTCTTTCGAGTTTGGAAGGACCGGCCTATACATTGAAAAGAAAGTTAAACTTTACGTTAGACAGACATAGTACTTTGTGGACGAATTATGTTAAACATCCTTCAAATCACAACTTACTTCAATGGGGCTTTTATAACTGGGTTTATAATCACCCATGCTGAGGTAGAATTGGGAAAATTTCACAGCGTTCCAGACTTTATTACAGAAGAACCGATATCCCTGACATCGAAGTACGTCCAAATTAATATCTCGTCCTTGGGTCATGCAAGCACACAGAGCAAATCTCAAAGCGTCAGTTCCGCACTCCGGAATTCCGGCAGGATAATCTTGTTTTTGTCCCGCTTTTGCCTAGCATTAAATTGAATATTGAGTACAGGTTTTACAAAATTATCATATCAGAAAATGATATCGCGTACCCGCTCAACTTCCTTGGGGTCTAAATTTCCTTCTTCTAACTGCTTTTGCAAAGCAGCAAGAGATATTCCCTGAATAACATCTAGAGGATCTATGACATTTCCCAAGGATTTTGACATTTTCCGACCGTGAGCGTCTCTCACAAGAGAATGTAGGAATACGTCTCTACAAAAATTATACTAGTTAGTTTCAGATGAAATTTTCAGTTTGATATGATAGTTTGTAGTATTTTTTATTTAAATGATGCAAATTACTTAAAAGGAACATTTTCTGTTAGTGTTGATGCCATAAAGATCATCCTAGAGACCCAGAAGAAAATGATATCTAGAAAGTAATTAAAATGTTAATTTAGAATGCTGCGAATTGTTCAACCCTAATACGATTCAAAAAATCTAATGAAAAATCGTTTAATACTCACCATAGCCAGTTTCTAAGAGATCAGTAGGATAAAACAATCGCAAATCTTCGGTTTGTTCAGGCCAGCCAAAGACGGAGAATGGAAACAGTCCTGAAGAAAACCAAGTATCTAAAACATCTTCATCTCGTTTTATTTTAATATTTTGAGCTTCAGGAAACTTAAGTTTTGCTTTTTCCAATGCTTCGATTTCACTTTCAGCTGCAACCCAATTATCTTCTTCTATAAAATTATAGAAACATAATTTTATTAAAATTTCAATTGAGCTCATTCAATAAGTAAAATATTTTGAATATTTACCAGGCTTCGCCCCGTCAAATGTAACTTTATATGCAGGAATCTGATGGCCCCACCAAAGTTGTCTGGAAATACACCAATCGCGAATGCCTTCCATCCAATTAGTCCAAGTTTTCTTATGTAGTTCTGGTTGAATGCGGATCTTTTCTTCTTCAACAAATTGCAGAGCTCGTTTTGCCATATCAGTACAGCTAACATACCACTGAAGTTTCAACAGAGGTTCGACTATGTCTTTAGATCGAGAACAAACAGGAACAACCATAGGGTTGTCTTTACAATCGCGGTACAAGTTTAGCTCCTTCAAAGCTTCTACGACAGCTTTTCTAGCATCGAATCTTTTCATTCCCTGTAAGTAGTTTAATGAAAATGAGGTCCGCAATCCGATTGCCATTCTAATTTTTATAGTAATGAAGTAATATTATTATCCATACACTAAATTTTCCGCAGTTATTCATCATGCTTCCATCTTCATCGATAATGGTAACAAATTCAAGGTTATGTCGCTTTCCAACTTCATAATCATTTGGATCGTGTGCTGGAGTTATCTTCACAGCGCCTATAATATTTAGTTTAAATTTTTAATACAATTCTCACTCTCTGTTAGCCAACCGCAACCTGAATTTATCATACCTGTTCCAAATTCTCTATCAACGAAGTCATCAGCTAAAATAATTAGTTCACGTTCAACAAATGGATGCTTAGCTTTCTTTCCAATAAAATCCTTGTATCTGTCATCTTCAGGGTGAACAGCAATAGCCACATCACCAAGCATAGTTTCTGGTCTGGTAGTTGCAACGACGATTTCAGTATTATCATCAATCTGTTAAAAAATTTTTTAGTAAGTCCCAATTGAGTTAAAGTTTTGTTCCAATTGAGTTCCTACATACCTTGTAAGCGAAAGAAGTAATTACACCAAATTCGACTTTGTCTTTATACCCAGGAACCGATAAAAATGTTTTTCCAGTTAGCTCCACTTTATCTACTTCAATATCACTAATGCAACTTTTCAGTGTACAAGACCAGTTGACTAAACGATCGCTTCGGTAAATTAATCCCTGATTAAAAAGAATACAATAATCTTTTAATTCTGAGAGATGTTTAAAGTTAGATTAAGAGAAAACTGAAGGAAGTTCTTACCCAGTCGAACATATTAACAAATGCACGAGCAACAGCTTTGCCCAATTTTTCATCCATTGTAAAGGAAACACGATCCCAATCAGCTGATATTGCCATCCGTTTGAGTTGCTCATAAATTCGATCACCTTTTTGTTCTTTCCATTCCCAAACTCGTTTTGTAAATTCTTCACGGCCTAAATCATGTCGGCTTTTACCTTCCTTTCGAGCGATTGTCTTTTCAACGACCATCTGGGTGGCAATACCAGCATGGTCACAGCCCGGAACCCACAACGTCACTTTTCCACACATTCGATTCCTATTCAAATTTATGGTTGTATCAGCGATCGTTTTCAGATCATAATAAATGCAACTTTATTTTATTTCAAATATAATGTTCCGGTTTTACCATCTAGTTAGGACATCTTCAAGGGCACACATCAGGGCATGTCCAAGATGAAGTGTTCCAGTGACATTTGGAGGGGGAATCACCATTACGAATTTGCCCCTTTCTTGAATGGCTGTTTCCATTGATTTTCCATTCTAATAAAGCCATTTAGAAAACGTTAAGTTAATAACATATACTTCGTTTGATCTTACAAATCATATAATGTAATATTTCTTACCAATCCATACTCTGGTTTGAAAAAGCCCTGCTTCACCCACCAAGGGTACCACACTGCTTCCACAAACCTTGGATCGTATGCATCAGGAAGCTTTCCATCAACTGGTTTCTTTTCCCCAGCTGGAATATTTTTGATACTTTCAAGTAATTCCTCAGTTTCCGCACCCTTTTCCTTTCCTTTTGATTTGTCAACCTTAGCCTTAGGTTTAGCATCTTCAGGGGCAGCTGGTTTAGCTTGCTTTTTCTGATCTTGTTTTTCTAAAAATTTCTTCATTTTTGCTTCTTTTTCTAACTTTTTCTTAAGCTCTTTGGCCTTTTTAGCATCCACAATTTCTCCAACAACTTTCTCTCGTTCACAACCTTCTGGTGGCATTGGAGGATCACTATCATCCATTTTAAGGAGGGGTGGCCCTTGTTCGGTGGCATTGTAATTCTCCCAATCTTTCTCGGTCTTTCCACCTGTCGCTGTGCCTTCCTCAGTTTCAGAGGGTGACTGCATTTGTTCTTCGGATTCAGACATTGTACGCAATTCGTAATTACGGCTACCTGAAGCATTGTGAATAAAAATACCAAGATTAGTACATCTACGATAAAACAAGATAATTAGTTTTTAAGTTTCAAGTACAAAGTATTTAAAATTTAATAGCTCTGCGATCTAAAATAAACAATTAATACAATTAATTTGCTATTGAGTATGGATTCAACAATTTTCAATTTCTATTTTCTGGGCAATAATATATATAACCGTAGTATGTAGTATTTCTGGTAATTTCCTATTCCTATTAAAGTTTATGTTACATGATTTAAAACAGTTTAGAATTGAAGTACCACAAAAGCTTTTTTTACTTAAAAAGTTTGCAATCCACAATCGTATAGTTGATTTGATAAACATTGCTTAATTATACCGGCTGGTTATTAATAAATAAATCATAATAGTGATCTGTACATTTAACTTATCCTACTACATACTACACTATACTGCATATTATTGATTATGTATTACAACTCGTAATACATAATATATAGTATACAGAAGAACACAATAAAACACCGGTATTTTTATTTTTGTTAAATTGGTAAAAACCTAAATATTTTAATTACTCACCTTTTTATAAAAATGTTAATTAAGAAAACCGGAAATACAGCTGCTGGTGTGAGTAAAAGGACTGCCTTAATCAATACAATGCAAGGGAATGCGGAGTTTGCATCAGACAAGAGTGAAAGTTGTCAAAAGAGAATCTGAATGAGGAGGCGCCAGCTCTGAATATTTCCCATGTGCTTTAATTGTTTACACCAGTTCAACCTGCAACTTGGCTATAAGTAAAAGTGCTTTTATCATCCGCTTTCACTCGCTTCCAACTTTTTTTTAAGAAGTCGAGATTCTCGACTCGAGATACTCGAGAATACAAGAATAATAAGTTGATGAATTTCCCTAAAATGAGTGGAAATTCAGCCCTGAATTTTAAAATTCTTGGGGAGTGTCCAGTTTCAAAAGCACGGACAAGTTTAATGACATTGCCTCATGGAACTGTTGAGACACCGGTTTTTATGCCCGTTGGAACCCAGGTAAAAGCACTTCCGGTTTCCCCACTTATTATTAATTAATTCTGATTTTAAAGTGATTTTTTGCCCTTGTTGTTAAAGCCGACACTGCATTGCATAAAGCGTGTGATTATGGAATAAGAGTGAGTGAAGAGTTGCATGATTGATATTCCATTGTGTTTATAAGGGGCATTACACATTAATAATCAAACGCTTGAAAATCACTACATTTAAAGTGAATTAATTTGATTTCATCATATTTAAGTATCACAGTATTGATTAGTTGAGCATTTAATCTGTGATCTGTTTTTTGTATACTTCTCTGTGTGGTATATTCAATATTTGGTTAATGCTGGTGAAAGTTTATTACTTTTACTTACTTTCACCTTGCACCTTTATAAAGTGGTATATTGTATATTTCCAATAAAGCTTAACAGTTTCACATCACACATTGACTGACTTCAATTATTACTTGTATTTAATTCTAGGGAACATTGAAGGGTCTGCTGCCAGAGCAATTGCAGAAATTAGACTGCCATATAATGCTCGGAAATACGTATCATCTTGGAAATCGACCGGTGAGTGTTTTTTTGATTGAAGCACAATTTTTAATTTTTCATTACTGTTTGTGAAACTTGAATTTGGATTTCTCATGATAGGGTATAAATCTTATTAAAGAAGCTGGTGGACTTCATAACTTCATGCATTGGAACAGATCTCTTTTAACGGACTCAGGTGGATTTCAAATGGTCTCGCTTCTCGAATTAGCAGAAATTACAGAAGAAGGAGTAAAATTTAAAAGTCCCTATGATGGCTCAGAATGCATGATGACGCCCGAACATTCAATTCAAATTCAAAATACATTAGGAGCTGATATAATAATGCAGTTGGATGATGTAGTCTCTTCAACTACTACTGGTCCTAGGTAAATCATATTGAAATTGATTTAGTACAGTGTATAGGTATATTTAATTAATATTAATTAAGTATACTAATGGAATTGACCTGGTTGTTTTCCTAGGGTTGTCGAAGCTATGGAAAGGTAACCAACAATACAATTTAAAATAATTGAAACATATCAGGTTATGATTATGATGTTACAATTGAATGAATGAATATTACCTGTAGGACTATTCGTTGGCTAGATCGGTGCATTTTAGCTCATCAACATCCAGATAAGCAAAACTTGTTTCCTATAGTTCAAGGAGGACTTAATCCAGATTTAAGAAAACAATGTGCGGAAGAACTTATAAAACGTGATACACCTGGATTTGCAATAGGTGGTTTAAGGTAGTTTAAAGTTTTCAGCTTAATAATAATTGCCAATTGCTAGTTTTCTTATCTTTGTGAAAAATATTTAAACATAATTTCAATTTAATTTCGTGCATGTTTAGTGGGGGCGAAAGTAAGGACGATTTTTGGAAAATGGTCCATATTTCAACAGATATCCTTCCAAAAAATAAGCCTAGATATCTGATGGGTGTCGGATTCGCCGAAGATCTAGTCGTTTGTTGTGCTTTAGGATGTGATATGTATGACTGCGTATTCCCAACGAGAACGGCTGTGAGTAACATTTTATATTAATGAAGATGGTCAAATTGTTTAGAACTCAGTAATTTGAATCAACAAAAATCTTCTTGTTTATAGAGATTTGGTTCTGCCCTTTTGTTTACTGGCCAAATTAATTTAAAACAGCAAAAGTACAAGAATGATTTTTCGCCTGTAGACGCAGAATGTCATTGTTCAACCTGTAAAACGTACACAAAGGCATATATCCATTCCATTGTTACAAATGAAACTGTGGCATGTCACTTGCTCACAGTTCATAATGTTGCGTTCCAGGTAAGTTACTGTGAAATAGAATTTATTATTTTTGTAGATGTAGATTGAAAACTGAAAACATTGAAAAATTATAGATGAGGCTGATGAAGAAAATCAGAGAAACGATTAAAAGTGGAACTTTCGTGGATTTCGTGAAATCCTTTATGCTAGGACTTTACCCTAATCGTGAATATCCTCAGTGGTCGAAAGATGCTTTGAATTCCGTTGGAATTATTTTAACGTAGCAAAATTTGTTATAAATTCCTATGGTTTAAAAAGTTTAATGTTTAGCCAACTTCAAACTATTGATTTTTTCATTTATCTTTATTTAAAACTTCTGTTTAACTTACATCCCAAAGGTTTCATGCGCTTTTAGAGACGTAGGAGTATATGAGTGTATGTTCCACATATTAGACAGATATGACAAGATGATCTTCAAAAACCATAATTTTGTACTTTTATTCATGTATTTGGACTTTGAATAAAAACTATGTAGCCTGAATTTTTCTCTTGTGTATTCAAAACTTAAAGGTCTTATAAAAGCACTGATCCACTACGCATAGCATGTAAAAATGAATTCGCGTAGGATACTAACTATGTGGGATTTATGTCTAGATTAAAAAAATTTAAACTCATACATCAAAGAAAGATTAAGTGTCTAAATAATTGAGTTCGAAGTTCCAAGTCTAAAGAAATTCCATCACAGATTGCTTGAATAACTTCATTTCATAGCCAGCTTTAATTCCCTATTGCACATTGAAATTCTTCTTAGGAATCCAGTAAAATTTTAAACGAAAAGAAATCACAAGAAAAATTAGTTATTTACCCTTAAAATTGGCATGTTACCCATGGTGGTCGGAAAATGCATAAATTAGCCAGGCAGACGATCAATTGATGTTTAGACTCTCGGTTGAGAAAGAGAGAGATGAACGGTTATTGAGGTTTCATGTTCTGATTATAATCTGGCATTGGAACTGCATATAAAAAATATCATCATCTGTTTCATTTCACAAGATTTTCCTTCAACGTTCCTTCGTAACAGCCCACCTCATACCTTATGATAATAATAAATAGCCTTGTTAAAGGATGCAGCTTTCAAAACCTTTACTGGAGAATGTAAGGAATGGCTTGAGATGAAATATTGTTAGCTTCTGTTTCTTTGACAGAGCAGCAACAAAGTCACATTTATTTAGAACTTATAACAAAATAACAATACATGGAATAAGAAATCTCGATCTCAATGGAACATTTTTGTTCAAAAGCCATGCAACCTTCGAAAGTTAGAAATAGCATATCATTTGCTACATTCTGTGTACTAAAAGCAAAGGGAAGCATCATATCAGAATCATAACCATAATTTTATAGCTTGAAAATCCTAAGGTGCCAAAAAATAGGATTAGTGGAAAAAGCAGTGAGCGTGTGAGAAGCAAAATGTTTCTTAACTAATAATAGATGTGAACTATTTTCACAACTCATTAAAGACACCTCGCTAAAAACACTTAAGGTATTATATGACACGTATAACCAACGAGGTATAATTATCTTGTATTAATATTTGGATGAGTTACTGAGCTCTTTGGATTTAGGATTCCAAAACTGCTTATTGTGAGATTGAGTTCAAGTTAGAATATATGAGAAATGGACCAAATTTGTAAAGGTTGATGGTAAACCTGCTGATGCTAAGCTATTCAGAACTGAGGACAGTTTGCTAATAATAATATTCTGTCACACCTTCCTTCGGTTCACCCATTTTTATTTAAGAAAGCATATTTCATCTACTTCCAAGTCAACCGAGAAAGAAGGCCGTTCTTTTAAAGACAAATACATAATAGTGAATATTGTAACATTTGAACGTTTGCATATGGTGATGATGATGGAAGATAACTATAACTTAAAACTACCTAAACTTCCTTCCTACATGCAAATTTCTCTCCCACATTTCAAAACGGTGATCAAGGCTTTACACATCCGATGCTGAGTAAGCAAGCATACTCCGTTCCTGATGTAGACAGAATTGGTTTTTTAAGAATAAGGTTTGGAAAGACTCCCCACATAGCTCATGATGATAATAATATGCATATTCTCATACACTTACTGTAGTATTTAACCCAAGAAAATTTTTCGTTTGTACAATTTATTTGTACGAGTATGAATGA
>JAQFYJ010000194.1:0-17270 GCA_034694685.1 Isotoma anglicana | reverse complement strand
GTTACACCCGTACTTGATATGGTTTATTTTCGTTCAAGAGAGCGCTGGTTGGCATATTACTTGAGTAAGGAATGCACAAGGCATGTCCATTTTGCCCAGGGTATGCCCTCATGCCCTATTTGGTGCCCTGTGAAATCGAGCTGGGCATTTGTCCCGTTTTGGGCATATGCCTAGTGCCCACATGCCCTGGGCATGAGAGCATGGTACATCCCTACTTGTAATTCAAAATTTAAATAGCATTTTTTGAAAATTCATCTCTTTACAATCCTCATCATTTTTATGAGTCAGTATGAAAGATCGAAAAATAAAAATAAAATTACTTTGATTGTAATAATCATTACTTATTGATTATTAATATTTGTAGCGAAACAGATTTAAATTAGAAAGAGAAGGGTGTAAGAAGTTAAGGAGAAGCAAGGATTTATAAGGATGTAGGATTTGTCTCTATTTATTTTTAAAAAAATATATAATTTTTTGCTGTATAGAAATTCTTTACGACCACATTAATTAAATTAAAAGTTAAACGGGTATGCGAAGAAAGAATGCAAGCATAGATCTGGTGAAGGATGCGCCTTTTACTCTCAAAAAGACGTTACGTTTTACTGTTAAAAAGTCTCCGTAAGAATCGAGTTGAACGTATATAACAAAATGAACACCAATGATGGCTTCAAATTAAAGCCCATTTGGACAACCACTCTTCTTCCTTTCATAAAACCCCCATAATATTACTATTAGTAACACTATTCTATATTCATAATAATTTTTTGTGTAATTTATAGAAAGAATAATGTAGCTTTTTGATTTTTGAAAATTTGTAATCCACCCTGATGAAGATAGAAGCATTCTATCGAAAGCTTGGTAAATAAATATTCGCTTATTTCGTAAAAAAATCCTCGAATAATAATTTCTTTGCTGCTAGATGGTAATACTAAATAGCAAGCGAATCTGAAATTTTAAATTTTAGATAAGCGCTTTTAATTAAGCAAAAAAGAAGGAATGGACGATAAAAAACTTTAATTTACCGGCAAGATAAATAAAATCCATATCCCTCAAAATGACACACAAATCTCGAACACTTTTCTTTCCATTTTTGGATGTCCAATCAATTCTTATTTCGATTTGTTAGTAGGTAAATCAGTGTAATCCTACTGTCTTGTAATCTAAGTGCTTGACCTTTTAGCGTCTCTTTTCTATTCTTTATACTGTTATCTACATGCATGAATCTATAAATGTAAGTCTCATCCTTACAATCATTGTCATTGCTATTTCTGCTGTCCGTGCTGATACTACCTTTGTCACTCTTATTCTTTTTTAATCAAGCACTTCTGTCAAGTCAATCTTCTAATTTGTAACTTCTATATTTCCTTTCATTATTAAACACTTCGGTTATTTTAGACTTTAATAACGCTGATTCGATTCACTTTAATTTCATAATCATTTACACCCACTTCATGATAGTTAGTCTATCTGGTCCTTAGAATAAATAAGTATTTCCAACCATCATCATACACTGAATTTTTATTTGGTTATGTAAAATTCGCAAAACATGATACTTGAAACTGTAATATTGCCAGTAAAATCCTGGAAAAATGCTAATTTTTAAGCATTTTTTGGGGTTCCCAAATTAACTTTTTTCGTTATTCGTTGCAAACGTGGCCAAATTAACTCATAGCCAAAGTGACCTGGAATCGTAACATGGGCTATTAACTATGGAGTATCAAGTAGAATCTAGAGTATGCACATCCCTGGCCTGGTAGTTATTATATTACAGTTCCTTGAATTTAATTCCAAGATCTGGCTCGTCATGAAAACGTGAACGTAAACGTGACATGAACTGTCACTTCGAAAAATATATGAAATAGTGCTAAAATGTTTAGTTTGGTAGTCATGACGAGCCAAGGTTTTTAATTCAATTCAATCCAAAGTCCTTTGTAAAGGTTTGTGAAATTATTTAAATAAATTGGACGAACAAGAGTTGTCCAGATGGAACTCATTAGACAATACACAAGGCAAAATTTAAATCTACTTACTTGAGTTGTAAGCTGTATCTTTTCTTGCAGCAGGTTTAACAGATGAAAAAAATGCTTCATTTATCTTGTTCATAGCTTCTTCAGTTTCCATAGTTTGTGGATGAGATGTGCCCAGCACTTTTGTTTCTTTTGCCAGAACTTGCTGTAGTATTTGTTGACATTTTGTTCCATTTCCAAGTTTGTAGTGTGCAAGTCCCAACCAAAATTGGGATCTTAAAGTGTTTGGATGCTCTTCTCCTAAATTAGCAGTTCTCAAGTCGACAATAGGTTTTAGTTGGTCATATGCTGCTTGGTACTTTTGTTGTTTGAATAGACAAACTCCGATATTGTGTTGACTGGATAAAGTATGGGAGTGGGTTTTGCCAAGTTCCCTCTCTTGCCATTTGCACACTTCATGAAAAACTGGTATTGCTAAATCAAATTTACCCTCTCTATAGTACACATTTGCTAGATTTTGCTTTGAAACAATTGTGTGTTCACTTTCCTCCTCCAAAGGTTCGAGAATTTTGAGAACTTGTTTTGATAATCGCGTAGCTTCGTCAAGTCTTTTAAGGTGTGAAAGAACTGTAACAATATTATTAGCTGTACCTGTAGATAAAATGTCATCTTCCCCTAGTGTTTCCTTCTGTTTTTCCCACACTTCATTGAAGATTTCGAGGGATTTTTCCGCTTCACCTTCGGCAAACAATGCCATTGCTAGTGCATTTTTCAAGTGGAGTGTTTCAATATGATCATGGTTTAAAATCGAGCCCATGACTTCTAGATACAAATTAGCGAAAGATTTTAACTCGGAATACAATCCAAGGTCATACAATCTTTTACTTACGATATTGGGAACAGTGGGAAATTTCTTAATTAACTTGTCATAGTTTGATGCATATTTCCAAACATTTTGCACATGTATAATATCATTGCATGAAGGTAATGGCAATGACACTTTTGGTATTAGTTCGAGTATGGACGAGAGAACATCAATCTCTTCGTTTGAAAAATTAAGTCTAAGTCGGACCACCGTTTGAACCAATCGATGAACAGTTATTAAACCATCGTCTTGTTTTATAAATGAATACGATTTTAATAAATAAAGAGCCTCGTTTAGCACCGCTTCGTAATTTTCATTTGTTTTTGCTTTAGAGGATTCTTCCAATTTAACAATTTCCTTCAAAAACTGCAATCGAATACTACTTGGGTGAAAATAGCACAGTTTGTTAAAAACAGAGCACGCCAACTCACCGATATCCTGTGTCAAATCTTTAATTTGCGCAACTGTTGTGTTTAAAGTTGAAAAAGTAGTTTCCTCGTATTCGTTTGTAACTTCGTTTAGTCTGTGATCGAGTAAATTGATGGTTTTTTCCCCATCACTATCAAACTCACGTATGTAATCAGAAATACAATATTTTGCACATTTAGGAGAGTTATGATTTTGATGAATGATATAAGAAACGGCTTGCTGCATGGCTATTGGGTGGTTTTGCAGTCGATCGCAAAGTGTTCGTATTGCAACATCTTCGGTATTGTTGGAAATTTTAAGGGAGCGTTTAACAAATTCTGTAGCACTTTCACTGTCCCATTCCTCGAGTGAAATTAAAAACCAGTCCACTGTGGCTTTTTGTGCTATCATTTGAGTCCTTGATGTGAGGATGGTGAATGTGTTTTCTGTTTTACTTAGCAGTTCCAGACAGATTCTTAGGTCCGGGTAAAGGTCATTAACATTATCAAAAACCACAAGCCAATAGTTTAATTTGCTGTTGGATATTCTGCAGCGTATTATTGCAATTAAATCTGTGAAAACTTCCAAGGTTTTTCGGACTCTTTGTCCTTCATTGTCTATTGGAATTCCAATTGTTTTTCCTAAGTCGATTAAAGATTGATTAAGACTTTGTTTAGTTTCCGCATCGAACCAAGTGCAACTTGTGTTTCCCTTCTTGTGCACTTCGTGGGTAAACTTCTTTGTCAGTTCTGTTTTTCCTATTCCACCCAATCCACTTATGAGAATAATCTGGTCACTTGGGTTCTCGTTCCACATTTGAAGTTGAGTTAACTGTTTTAGACGACCGACAAAGTGTTTGTTCACTCGTCCCACGTTGAACCAGAGAGGCCACAAGGACCGTGTCCTATCTGAAGTGGATGTTGCACCGAATTCACTCTCCAACAATTCTGTTTGAAAAGGATGCATTCAAAAATGAAAATTGATAAAAATTCATTGGAATAAAATTTACAATAGAAATTTTGTAAGCAGAAGTTTAAACGATTTTAAAAAATAGCCATTATACACATTGCGATTTGAGAGTAATGGAGATCAGGAATGTCGCCTTTTTATGCAAATGGTAAACTGCAGTAAGCAATTTTAGCTTATGTAAAAATTGTAATTGAATAATGGTAAAATGAATAAGTGGAAGGAAGTTAGATTTGTTACCGGCAGCTACGACTTTGTGGATGTCTCGCAGGGTTTCACAGAGTGAGTTTAAAGTGGCTGCATCTCCCTTTTGGGATTTCCAACTACTCAGAATATGAAGGAAGAGTTCGTAGGGTGCCAAAGTGCCATTGAGGAATTCAATTTTCCACTGAACAAACTTGGGGTTGACCACACCCAACTTGTCGTTGAATTCAGTCCAACTTTGAACCAATGTCCTATCTTTTATGAGAATTCTCACTATTCGAGACAAATCCTTCTCTTCCCATTCGCTCATTTTATTACTTGCAGACATTTTTCAGTATTGAAAGGAATCGCGAATGGCAAGAGATCGCAGGGTTATTCAAGTCTCAATTTACTGAGATAGAAAATTAAAAAGCACAAATTAATTGGATTTGTATAGAAGTGATATCCGAAGAGTGATTTCTGAAAGAGGCATTTGAAATAAACAGGCGAAAGATGTTTTATTTCGTCGCTTCATATTCATTCCTGTAAGGAGAATATAAAGGTTGTTGTTTATCTTTGAAAGATAAAGCTCTTATCTTTGAAAGATAATGTGCCTATCTCATCTCAAATTATATTTGATTGCTGACTGGCTGGCCAAAACCAATAGAAAATTCTTCAGGATTGTATTTCCCAAACTAACACATATTGGTGAAGACTAAATAACGACAAAAAAAATCTCGACACAATAACGCAGACAGCTATATATAGACAACACAAAAACAAAGACATGCAAAAACACCGACGCCTTAAAACAACGACTATGATAAAACATATACAAGACAAAACAACGACGAAGGTAAAACAAAGACAGAAACTTCGTCTATATGCTATGCTTCCCGATAAAAAAACATCAAGTTATAAGTACGTCTTAAGTGAACTTAAGAACCATGGACTTGAATGGAAGCTGAAACCAGAGATGGACTTTGAATCGGCTGAAATAAAAGCTTGTACGGAGGTATTTTCCAATGCTAAGGTCCAAGGATGTCACTTCCACTTCACCCAGTCGCTAAAGCGCCATTTTACTACAGAAATTTCAAAAATGTATAGAGATGACCTAGCATTTGCTATATTTATGAAACAATGTTTTGCGCTGGCGTTTTTGCGTGAAGATGTCATGGATGGATTTAAACGTATTATTGACTCATGTCAGTACGAGGGAACCCTTCGAACAGAATTGGACGTTTTTTTCCAATATCTGGAACACACTTACGTCGGATCTGATTACAATCCTTCAAGGTTTTCCTTGAAATTCTGGAACGTACATCAAACAGTCATCAACGATGATCCCAGAACAAATAACTCTGTTGAAGCATGGAATCGCAGATTTGATGTTTTCGCAAAAATTTCCCATTTGCCGTTATACAGATTACTTTTTCTTCAAAGCAAAGTTAAGCAAGTCAAACTAGATGAGCGAATAAAACGACTTATTTCTTTATACAGCAAAACCCAACAGTGGAGCATTCCCAAATTTCTTGAAGGAATTGCTCATAATATGAATGCGCATGTTAAGCATATACGAGCAAAGGAGGATTCAATACCAAATCTAAGCAGCGAAATTGCAACTCAGGTAGTCAGTGAGGTACGGGTGCTTGATGCACAAAATGAAGAGCAGATTTTGGATAATGTTGCGCCCACATTAATTCAACGCAATGATGAAAATAAAAAAACCCGAAACGGACAAAGTGTAAAAGGCAAAAAATAGAAAAAAACGGAAATCAAGCGGAACTACAACAAAATGAACCTTCATTCAGCACCGCTAATGTTCGAGGCACTAAACGTAAACAAAAAGCTAAGGATGACGTGCCTGTCCAGAATACAAAAAGAACTGCAAAAGCGTTGTAAATACTTATACAATGCAATGTAATACAATTTTTAAAAAGCATATAAAACCTAAAGATGACTAATAAATCGTTATAATTTTTAATAAATTCTGTCTGTGTCAGTGTTTTACCTATGTCTGTGTTTTGCATTTCGTTGTTTTATCTTGTCGGAGTTTTTGTGATGTAGGTGTTTCTGTTGTCGATATATAGCGGTCTGTGTTTAGGATGGCGAGATTTTTTTTGTCGGTGTTTAGTCATGGACCCGTCCTACACTATTATTTGAAACAAACAAAAACCATTTATTTATGAATAACACATTGCAGAACAATGTAAGGTGTAAAGTAAGCTATCTGTAAATTGCAGTGAGGTTACGGTTAAAGACAACCACTTATCTATCCTGATCCTGGCATGCTTTATATTACATATTCCCATGCATTTATTATGGTTACATATACCCCTTTTTAGTCAAGTATTTTTACGGAATTCATATGTTTATCTCTGCCGGTGAAATTCAAAGATTTTGTGGTAATTTGTTTCCGAAAAAATCCGTGTTAGTTTTGAAAAATGTTTGAAGTACATGCAAGTTTAAAAGTCGACAAGACGGAACTTCATGAAATTGCAATAACTCTCATTAAAAACAAAAACTCATTAGTTAAAGATTGGCTAATGTTTCACAACGAGTTGTGTGGGGAAAATTCCAATATTGTCCAATGGAAAAATTTATTCAACAATGAAATTTTAACGTCGTATGAACTCTTCATGAATATACTGGAATACTGGTACTCACAAAACGGGAATGGAGCCACTTTTGGGGCTTTAGATCAAAGTCTTACAGCTATTGGGAAAACTGCTGCCGCAGGTATGTTTACATTGTCCACACTTGTAATTTCTATTTACTTGCATATTTGCAATAAACGCATGCAAAAAATAGTTTAAAGGTGTATTCAATAGACAAAGGTTTTACACAAAAGCTTTTTTTTAATTTAATTCAGAAAAGTGGTATAAATGCCCAATTATTTTCAATGTTTGCAATTTTAATTTTTTGTTGTTGATTCCAATTTGGAAAATTCCTTGCAGAATTTTCTTGCTTTAGTACTTTAAAAATTAATTTTTATACCCTTGGCTAATATGTATTTTGGATGATGTCTGAAACTTTTTTTTATTGAAATAGAGTCGCTCAAATCATACGTTTGTTCACAAACGGTGTTGGCACAAGGATTGGGAGATCTTGAAGCAATAAATAACGAAATATTAAATTTAAATGATGAAGTCTTGAATCAATTCACAAAGTCTAATATAAGTCGTTTATTACGGGTTTGGAACAATGAAGTAGTAAACGATGCGTTACTTAAAAAATACCGAAAGATGCCAAAATACATTTCGGTCAGATTATACGATCTTGGGATGTACACCGAGCTTTTTCATTTTTCCTTCTTAAGCCATAAAAGATTGACTGAGGTTTTGCCGGCCGATCCAGAGACTCTGAAAATGCAACAACATTTAGCTAAAGCATTAGACGCAAAAGGCGAATGGGAAAGATCACGCGTACTACTTAAAAACCTCTTGCACAAACAGAGAAGAATTCGGCCGCAAAACCATACTCTCATTGGGGCTACAGTTAACAGCTATGTTGCAGTTCTCATACAAAATAGTGAATCAGAAAAAGCCAGAGAGATTTTAGAGAAACTGGTGATTCTAATTGATGATCATTTTTTACCTTGGATGTTCAATTTTGCAAGTGTGCTGAGGGAGGAGGGCAAATTGGATATAGCAAAAACCATATATAAACAAGTTAAGAAATGGCAAAAAGAAGAATTAGGTGAAAAACATCTTCATACTTTAGCAACCCAACAAGACATTGGAATTATTCTCTTCAAGCAAAATAGATATCCGAAAGCTAAGAAACAATTCGAAATTGTTTGTGAGCTTAGAAGAGAAATTTTAAGCGAGGAGCACCCGCATTCAAGCCGAACACTTTTCTGGCTAGGACTTACGCAGTTTAAACTAGGGGAAGCTAAAACATCAGTAAGAACCCTGCAACAGGCTTATAGGGTACAAAGGAATATTCTAGGCGACGTCCACCCTCACACAAAAGAAACAAAACTTATGATAAAAAATATAAGACGCAGCTCCGGCGGTGCGAGAAACTTTTACAATTTACTAATACCAGTGAACAATTAAATTCATAGTACTTAGACGATGTTGATACCTTTAAATTAGTTAATACATATGCTTATTATTACAGTGTCAAATGCAACTGCACACGAATTCATTAGAGTATATATTCCTGTCCAATTATTCTACTCTGTCAGTGGAATTAGGTTTTCAGATAAACTAAAAATAAATGATTTTGTGCATGCAAATAAATCCTTTCATTTACAGAAATCTAAATCCAATTACATACCTGCTACATTGTCATTAGATTGAAATTTTCATATCCAGGTGTTAAGTCATCAGTATGCGTACGAAGAATCAGCAGTAAAACTAAAATAATTGCCTGTCCATTATTGGAATGAACAGATTTGATTTTTTTCTCTCTTAATTTATTGGACTCGGTTCTTTCTTCGTTCAGGACACCAAGTTGGCAGTTATTCTATTATTTCCTCTCCCTTCCTTCCTTTCATAAAATATTTTGACCAGAATTGAATGAATTAAGATGATGAATTAAATTTTAACGATTTTTTTTATTAAAACGAATGATTTTTAATTTTTTATACAAAATAAATTCTCACATGTTAATTATTTCATCATGCTAAATAGTTTTTACTATTGATTTTCGTTTTATTTTTACTGATGGATGATTAATATTTAATCAACTGGTCTTAAATACAATGATGAGTATAAAGCTGTTATTAAAGTATTTATCTTATTTGTTTAAAACTTGACTTCACTACTTTTACTTCATTTTGGCAGTATTTCTCAATCCGCAAAATGCATTCCCTACCCAATACCGAAGATTGCATTTACACCGCACCAAAATTGCTGCACATAAAACCTGATTTTTAAAACTAGGTACAATAAAAACCAGTAGCGTTCGTACTCAATTTATTTGCGTTTTTTATTTGTATTTTTTATTCCTCGAATTAAAGTAAGTTGGCTAACTACGAGCGATTAAAATGCAATATATTGCTGTTGCTTTTCTAACAACGCGACAAGTTATGTAACAATGTTCCGTAGCAAACCTACCAACTAGAGCCCATCCTCGCTTCGTTTTATAAAATAGTTCGAGTTACTTATATGCAGACTTGGGCCTTTTTTGCAATAAGAATTAAAAGTGATAAATTGCTGCAGCCGTATATATATGAACGTTAGCTTACGTACAAACGTACGCTTAAATCAGCTAGCAGCTTTATTAAATAACTGGGAAGTATTATGGTCTTTATTGTTTGTAAAAAATCAGATTACATATAAGAATCCAGATTTAAACCTTATATCAAACGGAATACTTATTGTTAAAAACAGCGAAAATATAAATTAAGATCATAAACAAATAATTCCGGGTAAATTGGTTGGGTTGATATGTTAGCCTGACATGGCATTTCCTCCTTAAACTGGACATGTTTTGTACGAATGCTTTTTGTAGTAAGCTTCCGTCTTTCACAGAATGACAGAAACTCATATTCGCCATATCTGTGATGTAAAAAGTGCACTCCAAGCTAGGGCATCATTCATTTCATTTATCATTATGTCATAGATAAAAGAATAATGATAACCTGTCCTTTTTCTTTTATCTATGACATCATGCTGTTCATGTCAGAATAGCTCTTAAAGATTACATCAATATGAGATACGAGTCTGATAGTCTAGGATGACATTTAAGGTTACAAAATCTGTTCAAACGTCAAAGGTCAAGTTTTGCATATTTTGATAGGTATTGAAAAGTTTTTCCAAATAAAATGTGACAGAAATTCGGAATATCGTTTCAAAATGTTCTATTGTTTAAAAGTATTAAAAAATCAAATAGAATTAAAACTTGTAGCTTTTGCTACTTGGTTACACCCGTACTTGATATGGTTTATTAACAATGGAGATATGAGCATTTGAAATTTAAATTAACGTTTAAAATTTAAACATTTCTTCATTTTTATTGATCACAAAATTTGCAAACTTTAGCAGTATTAAATATTCAATCCGTTTGCAGACAAAATACACAATTTATTTTAAATATTGATAACTTGGAGTTAAATTGTAAGCTTAAAGATCTTGTGTATCGTGTCGCATTTTAAAAACATTGTTACATTGGTCAGAGCTGAATTGATACTGAATTGATGTTTTTGAAACCTCGACAATCTAAAGGTTTTTGAAGTCCGTACTGTTATTTTAAACCGCGCGGAATACTTATACTTTAACTTGTTATTTTTGATCAAAGGCTTTGGCTGGCCTGTTTTATGAGCTTTTTAGGGTTAATCCCACAAAATTGGATTACAGATTCAGATTACTTTTTTTATAAATCCGGATTAAGATAAAGGATTAGGATTAACCAAGCACTGGGATTAATATTAACTTGGGATTAATTTATTTTTTCAAAGCCTTTGGGATTAAGGATTAGTTAATCCGGATTAATTTTAATCCCCTGGATAAATTTTTTTCTAGCCGTTAATCAAACCAATAAATGCTGAAATGATTATTTTAAATCCTTTAGCTTTCATTTAAATTTTAATCCTTTAGCTTTAAGTTCATTAGACAAAGATGCTTTAAATGGGTTTTAGGTGATCATTTTGCATGGGAATTTAGAATTGTATTAAGTAACACTATTTAATTACGAAATCTATTCAAACTGCAGTACATATGATTTAATATTAGGGATGAAAAAAGTTGGCAAAATTAAACCTCAAGAAATGCAGTGAAATGCAAGAAAATTTAAAAAAATGCAGTCTTACAAGTACAAAAAAACTATTTAAACAGTAATTTTAGAAATTTTTTGACAGCGTTAGCACAAAAGTTCTTAAATTACTAACTTGTAAAAATAATTCATTGATTGATATAAATTTAATGAAAAAATGCCTAAACCATCATACACGAAAAATTTAATCTGACCAAAGTAAAAAATCGTCATTGGAAGATTTTATGTAAACTAAAACAGTTTATATAAAAAATAGTACCGCAGTACGTTTTTCGTGGTTCAATTTTTAATTAGTCAGAGGTCTGAAGTTGTGGGGCGAATTTGCTCTCTGACAAATACAAAATATGCAAGTTATATAAATCAAAACGACCTTCAAATAAATATTTAAATTCGGTCTCTAAATAATCAAAACTATTTAATCCATCCCTTCCCACACAACTTTACAGGACGAACGATTTTAATATTAAAAATTAAAAACTAATGGAAGCAAATTTAAAAATTCCAAACCATTTAAACTGCAAAATACAAAACATCAGTATGATATATGCTTAAATTTAAACAAACCTCTGGAATGATACTTTAAACTTAAAGATGTGTGATCGGTATATAAGTGGTCATCATTATTTTGAGTAAACTTAAAACATGAATGTGCAAGAAGTTGGTAAGGATTCGATTAGTGAACAAAATGCAATTACGTCTACAAAAAAGTTTTCGAATTTTCTTTTTTGAATTTCATCATTCATGGATTTTATTCGAATGTGTAATTATGCGACTTTTATTTATGAAGTATTTATTTTACCCTACCAGCTTACTAAAAGTTCTAAAAACACTATAATCGTGCTATAATATTGCTTCTGTATTTCTATGATTACATCTTCAATTTGAATTTATAGTCTGATTTTAATTTTAAATTAAAAGTGGTTACCCCATGACGAAATAATTCATAATCGATTAAAAAATGATCATAATCATCTATAATGTACTGATTGATAAACCGATAAAAATTAATTTCATTAAACTCATCATAAAAACTACAAAAATATTTGAGATCCAGAGCTTTGTAATGAAAAAAAAATGAAGTAACTACTGGTACTGATTTGAAATCGAAAGATTTGAAAAAAAGTATTCTTCTGTCGTTACCTCTTTAGCAACCGTGTCTATTTATCTTTCTTTAAAATATTTAATACCAAATAATAATATTTTCAAATTAATACCAAATTGTCAGCCCAGAGACTATATAATATAATATAGATTGGATAAAGAATGATTATAAAAACTACTACAGTATTATTTCTTGTGCAAACTTAAAGAGATTAATTTCCAACCTTCATGTTTTGTTTTTTGCGTTAATCTGCTAACAGATTCTCGTCGTCCTCCAAATTTTTTTATTTCAAATATTTACTTATCTCTCTAATGTATTCTACTATGGCACTGGCACTATTCCCAATAAAAACATTTCTTTTTTAATTCTTTTTCTATATTTCTGAATACTTCTGCATCCGAGAAAGGAAGCTTATAATCCGGTCGCGAGTGCCCACTAAAATCCTTGAATGAATAACTCAAATCATCCTTTTTTAATTCAATTTTTTCCAGCAAGTGCGTTATTATGTTCAATTGGAACCTCCCAAAAGGCCCTAAGCAAACCAAATCATTCTCATTAGACACATTTTCAATTGCATTGCCTTCAAGCTCTTTTTTACACTTTGTCAAGTATTTTATAAATTCATCACGTTTTTCATACCTGAATTCATTTACATATATTATCTCGTAAAAATGTTCAAAGATATATCTTTGCAATCCTTTAAAATTTCTTTCCTGATTGTAAACAGCAGAATGAATCACACTCCTATTATTCTTATCCTTTGCGCTAATAAGTTCCGAAACATTTTCTGAATGAATTAAACTTGAATGCTCTGCCAAACATTTAAATATATCAAACTGTTTACACGCAGCAGCATAATGCAAAGGTGTCATGTCCAACTCATCTTTTACAGACACATCAACTCCTTTTTCAAGAAATAATTCAACCACTTTCAATCTACCAGTTAAAATAGCCAGTTGTAAAACCGTCAAACCCTGAGCATTTTTTGCATTCGCATTTGCTCCTTTTTCTACAAGATATTTCATTATTTCATTTTCATCGTCATAATTGCCTAAAAGTGTCACGTGAAGAAGAGTATTATTGTCATCCTCCAAAAATACTTTGAGTTTGTCTGCCGCAGCTTTATACATAAAATAATCTAGAATGTCCAAACGCCCATTTTGAGCAGCATAGTCAAAAGGTGTCATATCTAAACGATCCTTTGCAAAAATATCAGCCCCTTTTTCAACAAGGCTTTTTACTATTTTTAATTCAATTTCTGGATTAGAGCGGACATAATTCATTTTAGGTAAAAGTCCTAAGCAAACTAGACAATCCAAAATTTTAGAAAAATTACTTGTTGAAGCAGTAACAATATGAAGCGGTGTTTTCTTATCAATATTTTTGTAAAAATTAACGTCCCTTATATGATTCAAAGAGCAATAAACTAATTTAACGTAACCTTCCCTTAATCCTAAATCTAATATCTTTTTACTGAAATCTTCACTTTTCTGGCAATTCTCTATCAACTGTGGGATAATATCAATAATTAGGTCTTCTTCGGTTATCTTATTTAGGAGCATGTCAACGGCTTTCCAGTATTCCCCTCTATCAGCATACCTTAACGGTGTCCAACCCAACTCGTCCTTTATTTCAACTTTCGCGCCACTATCTAGCAATTGTTCAACAATAAGATCATAACCATATACTGAAGCTAAATGCAATGCCGTCCTTCCTGCTTTATCTTTTGAATCTATTCTCAATGCTTTATTATCTAACAACAACTTATGAACTCTACCTAAATCCTCGTTTAAAACCGCAGAATGCAACTCACTATCCTTAACCATCAATTCATCAAAGAACCTCCGTATAACTTGATTCTCTTCACTGAAAAATATTTCTCCTCTGAGAAATTCTTTCCCTCTAATTACATTATTACCAGCGAGCCAACAAGCACAAAAGTATTCAGCGAATGTTTTGTGAATGAAAATTGGTTTACCATATACAACTCTATCAACGATGCCCATTTTCTCGTTTGCTTTTTGTATTTTCTCCAATAGGCGATTCTTATCCCTATAAATGCTATCTATTTCTTTCTTGTTGAGTAATGTTTCCAATTGGTTTAACTCAAACAAACTATATAGAGCTAATTTTTGATGATCTTTTTTTAATGTTTCATGCGTTGATTCGGCAAGATTATCCGACCCTGGGTTGTCAGTATCTACTTTCTGTTTTTGTCCAAGAAAAATTTTAATTTTTTTGTCAACAAAGGCCTCATATAATTTTACCAAGTTCATTTTTGGGTTTACAAACTGTTTTTGAAGTTCTGGAGAAAATTCGCCGTTGTTATTTATAAAATGTTCAAACTCTTTTTGGAAAACCTCAGCAATCATATAAACGTTTAGGGGTATCCTAACAAATGTATTCTCTTCGTCATTCAATGAATCTGCAAAATTTCCTAATAACACATATATAAAGAATTTATCACGTTTCAAATCTTTGATATTCCAAAATTTAACAAAAAAATCTTCCACATTTTCATCAGAAAATGGTTCGAGTTGGTATGAAAAAGTACCCAACTTCGTTATTAGATCTTCTACAATGCCATAAGGACGAGTCGTTACGTACATTTTTTTGGGGCTCATTGCATTTTTTAAAAATTGCATCAACTCACTAACTTTTTCATTGTATTTAGGACTTATCTCGTCAAACCCGTCAAGTAATAAAATTACTTTACTATTATTAAGCATATGCTTAAACAGTTTTGTTTCTAATTCTTCCGTTAGTTTTAATGCGTTTGAAAAAAAAATCAATGACAACATTAACGTCAAGAACTGTTTGTTTGTTTTGTTTGAACCACGTTGAATGATCTACCAAGTTAATCCTTTCAACCCATAAAAAACCCTCTTTTTTAAACCTCTTTTCTAAATGATTTAGTAAAGTTGATTTACCCATACCAGGCCCTGCTTCTATTATAATTACTTTCTCATTTATTTCATCTATTTTGATTTTACCTTGCGATTCATTCCAACTAAAACATTCATTCTGTCTTCCAACATTAAATTTAAATTTAAATTTAAACTTTCGCTTAAATGTCCTCTCAATATAAAAGTCATTAATATCTCCGTTTTTTATCTTTTGATCTCTTTCGGCTAATTTAATGTCCTCATTATTGTTAGCTAGTTTCAACAGCATTTCCCCTGATATTAAACTTTGCAACCCTTTTGTATCAAATAAACTGCCTAAAATTACGTCCCTATTTTGAAATAAAACTTTCCCGCTGTCCAACAGTTTTTCTCGTGATTCATCCGTCAAATCTGTTAACCTGTCATTGCCATCTTGGACTTTACACTTATTTGAGTTAAATTTACTAGCAAAAAAGTTATCTTCTTGACTACTGATTAAAATTGCCCTCTTTTGACGATGGCTTTAACCATTTTTTATACAAGGAATTCAATTTCTCTTCTTCAAAAGTAGTATTGTCACATTCAATAACGAGTAAATTATTAGTATCTGAACCAAAAGCGCTCACTAAATGTTTACAAATTAACAAGTTTTTCAAATTTATAAAAATGTGACTATCTTCTTTTTTATAATTTTGAAAAATTTCTGAAACATTATCCACAGCTTGATCAACTTTTATCGCCCCTATCTTTGTCTCTTTTACAATTAAATGGAAAACCTTCAAATCGCCATTCTTAAGAAATTTTTCTAATTCTCCAACTGTATTGTCATTAAAAAAGAGACCATAATTTTTAATAATTTTACGATAAATGGATGTGGGACCAACTGCAATTAATATAGACATTTTCTCATTCACACATTCCCGAAATGTTTGTACGGTTCCCTCTGAAATGAAATGGTTTTTTTCCTGTGCGTCCAACAATTTTTTCATTTCAACTAAAAAACTGTCGTACATCAATCCAGGATCTTTTAGTTTAAACTTTGAACTTAACTCTTGAGTCATGTTGAGCTTCAAATCTTCTCTGGAGTATTTAACAACAAGCACCAACTTGTTTAGGAATTCGTCGATATCATCCTCGGTTACTTCATTTAAAGTTGGATTACTTATGGTAGATTGAGGAACATTTTTGAATTTTTTATATTTTTTTAGTTCGTTCCAGAAATCTTTTTCCGTCTTGATTCGCGAGGACCTTGGCCGATTATTAAAATTTTCTTGTAAGAAAATGTGTCTGAAGTCACTTTGTCCTTGGATGAAGTTATTACTGAATTTCCCATTGTCAATAACCGATCCAGCTAGTGCTTCAGCATGATATTCAAAAAGTTTATCACCCTTAAAACTTACAGGTTTATCCATTAAAATAGAATCACCCATTTTTTTAGCCAATTGCGTCAAACTAAAAATATCTTTTAACTTTTCAATCACATCTTGCCTATCAGTCATATTTTCTTTAAATCTCCATCGTTCAACATTGTCTGATATGCACAAAAAGTCATCTGGCTCATCAATTTGTTCCATTTTGCCTTGCAAATCTTCACACAGACCAATATTCGTGCAAATAATTAAATCTTTAATGTCACCTTTGAAGAATTTTGATTCCTTTTTGATACGATCGTACGACGCAAAATATTTGGGCAAGGCAAAGTCATCATCTTGTTGACTTGCAGCTGTTGGAAATAAGTCTTTCATTCTAATTGTTTTAGTTTCATCAACATTAGTTAGTTAGTAGTAGTAGTTTGTAGTTAAACATTGCATTTGTATTATCTTTGCTGATGATACCCAATTATGTGCATCAGGTAACCCTAAACAGATCCGCCAGTTAATAGCAAAAGTTACAGAGGATCTCAAATGCATTGTCGAATGGATGAATAAAAATGGAATGTCTTTGAATGTGAAGAAAACACAGCTTGTTTTGCTTGGAAATGCATTCAATATTGCTCAATTAGGAAAGATACAAATTGAAATAGATTCGGTTATAATTGAAAGTACAGATAGTTTAAAAAGCTTGGGTCTCACCATAGATTCTAAATTAAATTGGTGTGAGCACATAAATCGTCTCTCTAGAAGCTACCATCTTATGGCTCGTTCACTCTACCCTATTAAACCCCTTGTATC
>JAQFYJ010000193.1:0-17279 GCA_034694685.1 Isotoma anglicana | reverse complement strand
TTATATTTTATTATATTTGAGATTTCCACATCTGTTTTTTATAATGCCTTTACTACGAAACATTGCAGAGATCAAATATTATATGTATGGATGTAAAGAATAGAAGTATAGCTTGATTGTGGGCTTGGTACAGAACGATCTTTCTTGTCTCTCTGCCCCATGGGAGGTTTACCTGGTTTGACTGTCTCTTCCTCTCATCTATCTTATTGAATGTCCATTGGGATTCAATTTTTCTTGTCGTTTCATCCATAAATCCAAAGTAAGTTTTTACCAAGCAGGGATGCTATACTGAAAAATAAAGGTAAAATTCAATGTGCATCGATTGGTAGTATAGTGGAAGTGGACTCAATAAAGTATGAAGAAGTATTTTAGAAAGTTCTTCACTTGATCCCCTCAACACACCCCTTTTCACACCTTCTTTTGTACCAAAACGTGTTATTTATTGCCAAAGAAAGGCCAAAACCATCTTCCTAGAACCAAACCAGAGGTGTGAAGTAGTAAGGTAAGAAAGAGTTAGTAGTAACAAGTATTAAAGGCGAAATGAGGATGTACGCGATTGTAACACTACCAACGCCTTGGACTTGGTATGGGACTTTGGTCTTGCTCTGTCCTATCACTTCATCCAATCTAAATCCACTCCCCCCTCATGGTCTAACCTCTTACCTAGCCTCACTTGAGAACAACTTTGAGAAATTGACATGGAAGTTCTGTCCGATAATTTATTACACCTTAGTTACATTTCTCTCAGATATATAAGCCTAAATCATCTTCACTGCCTCAATTTCTTTCTATAACAATAATTCTAGGTTTGACGCAAAGGCCACAAATCACAAATGACCATCAGAGAGTGAGAAAGAAAGTACCTGCTACACACGTTAACCTCCAACTCAACAATCTATTGTCTCCCCTCCACCCTTTTCCTTTATATTAAAAAAAGATTTTTTGAGAAACAAAAAGAACTAGCCTTTCAGCTTAGCCTTAACATTGCATTTGCAATAACTCAAAAGTTGCAGTTACTATTATTATTCTTTAGTCCTTGGGACTTGGGAGAGACGTAAAAAACTGAAAATTTACCTCTTTTTAGCCTCTAAAAATCCTTTAAAAGAATGTACAATGAATTCTCATTTGAGAGTCCATTTACATGAAAGATGATTCTGATCCGTTCTAAAAACAGAGTTATATCCAAGTCAAGGATAGATGAAGACAGGGGATTGCAGCTATAAAGGAACTCTTTAAAATTAGAAATACAAGATCATAGTTTGAAGTACTACTTTCTTTAAGCCATCCTCTTAGGCCTTAGCTATTTTTTCAAAGTACCATTTACAAATAGTGGAACCAACTTTTTAAAATTAATTTTGTTATATGGTTTAATGGACTGTGAAATTTAATCCAAGGGGATGACTAAGATATGTAAATACAAGCTTACTATAAATTCGAAGAAAATTAATCAGTTTCTTATAAAATAATAAATCTGAAAATTATAAGTTTACATAAAATGGTCATTGCATACCCTCACCAAAAAAATAAAATGTACACTTTATTTAAAAAATTTCATTGTATACTCATACACCCTATTATTCAAAAGTACGATTAGAACTACATTTACACACAATTTTTAAACAGTACTGCAAGCTCGAAAAGACTTTCAAGTGAGGAAATGAGGATTGTTTCAGCTTTCCTTTTTACACCATTTTATACTTATTCCTTGCATAAAATAAGAAGTTAGACCTAGGATAAAGGACTTCAAGATAAAATGAGATGAGATGAGAGAGCGTGTAAGTAAACTCATCCTGTTCAATGTTGAGTAGAGAAAGCAAGGAGCATATTAGCATTGTTTCGAAGCGGAGAATTGAAGTAAGAGAAACTTGAGAATGAACAGAGCCAAAAGAGTTATATTTTGCATTATATTTGTACTTGAGTTGAGTCTTTGAGTGAGAGTGTGAAGAAAGACATTGAGAGGGAGCGTCCACCAATTAAGCACTGAGATAATGACGTACATTATTCTCTCTATAGTTTAGCTTAACGACCCCCCACTACCAAGTCACCACTCCTCACAAATGAGAAAGTCTGACCTTTTAAAATAACACTAAAGAAGAAAAACAATAATCATACAAAGAAGAATGCATAGAACTGAATAGGAAAGAGGATGCAAATAATCCCAGTTTTTGTATTTCATAATGATGATGATGATTACGCCAACGCCATGGTTCGAGCTAGAGCTCAAGCTTATCCTTTGAACATAACATAGTGTTGCATAATCCCATTCCGGCTGCTGCTTCCCTTTTCACACTCAAAAGTCTTAAGTAAACTAAATACTTGAGGAGACAAGGCAAAGGCACAACAACTTACTCTATAATATACGATGGGGGTAATATACAAAGATACACAATTCCAGAAGTGTTATTATTGAAAGCAGGAAATAGAAGAGAGAAAGAGGGGAAAGTGAAAGTGCCATCACTTGTATGGGGTGTATGTAGGTACATACATGCAATAGTAGTTGTTGGAACAGAAAGCATTGGCATTATTATTTGCTTTCCTCTAGAATTTTCAATTAAAAGTTTTCTTAGAATGTCGTACATCCTTAACTTTGGAAACCGAGTTGTGACTCAAAGTTATATACTATGGAATTCTATCCATTACTCTATTCAGAGCAGGAAGTTACTGTAGAATAGCTTCTAACTCGTGAATTGTAAATTGTAGGTGAGGTTACTCTGTCTCTTGCTAAACTTCTCTAGTATGTTGTATCATTCTTGGAGATCTCTCACACTTACTTACAATTAGTTATGATCAACATTTTCGGCAATATCTTTCTAGTTTGCCTCTCTACCAGTGCATTCAGTCACACGCATTTTAGAATGCTTTCACTTTGTCTACAACCCCGAAGTTCTGGGAAAAAGCGTGTAATTTAAATTAATACGTAAAGATCTTCAAGATATTTCCTTAACTTAGGTACACTTGGACATGCAAGAAGTCTCAAGTAGGTAATATACGTGCATGCAGGGTCAAATGCTTTACGTCGAATACGAGGTGCATGAATGGTCCTTGAGGAATAATCAAAAGAAACACTACCATTTCTCCTTCGTGAGAGTAGATAGAGCACATTGGAATTTGTAATGTGTCCTCACTACCACTTGCCACCCCTGCCAGCTTCTTCTTAGTCCTTATAGAAGGACTAAGTGGTTGTGTTGTGCATATTTTGAATTTTAATTGAAGACCTAAATACATCTTGGTACGTGCCTATCTTGCCTTATTAGTCTTAGTCAACTCAACAAATACTGTGTGCATGTGCAACTTTCCAGCACGGTACTCTTTCACCCACGTTAGTTAGTTGAGTGTATGAGGCAACTTTGTTTTCAATAAAGTCAAAGTCAAAACATTCAGTTTAGAAATTAGAATGCTAACAGATCCAACCCAACTTTAGCTATCTTTAGACAGGAGAGTTCTAGCTGTCTTTCCATGCCAATGTCAGTTCTCTCTCAGTAGCGTTCCATTATGTCACCGCAATATCAGCCTATGCAGAATTGCAGATGACGCTAATCTTCCTTAATGAAAAAAGGCAGATGAAACTTACCGTATACATTTTATACTATTATATTGGTCTATATTGAACTGTTGTTCACATCCCATCCTAGTGGCAGTGTCTATAGTTTAAGTGTCACGATCAATGATAATGAGGACGAGCCAACTAACCTACTTTGAAGTAACACTAGTCAGCGTAAGTAAAATAGTAACTGCAAAGTTCCAATTTATTTCGGACGTTGAATAGAATCCTCCATCCGACTCAAATCGAAGAGGTGACTTAAACTTTTGGTAATAAAAGGAAGCAGGAGGATAGTACTTACATAAGGTGTATAACCCAATACCGTAAGTAGCTGAGGTACTTCTATGTCGATTCTATCCTTCTGCGAATTTCGTTAAACTAACCTCAATCCTTTTCTCTTCTATGCAACTCAGTCTTGAGAGTTGAGAGGAAATCTTTTTATTATTACTACCGGATCTTCTAGAATGATTCAATTTACTTTTTCAAATGAAAAAGACTACCTTTTAAATGACAGGAGTATAAGATATGTCTCTATTCTGTATTCAAGTATCGAAGTAAGGGTATTGTTCCATAGAAAGTCTTGAGCAACTTCGATTCAACGTTCTATAGCTTTTGGAACCTTTAAGACATTCCAATGATAATGAATACGAATTTAAAGAGAATTCACACACGGATTCTCGGTATGTAACAGTAAGTAAAGTAGTAAAAAAAGAGAAGACATCTCTAGCACTTTTAACACTGTATAGACAGGCAAGTTTGTCTAGTAGTGCAATGGCTTACTTTATTTTCCAATCTCATTCAAGCTTGACTGGTAACATAATATGGGTTGGAAGTTAGAAATATGCAAACGAGTGGATTTCGCACTCGATTGAGAGATCCTTTTACAATGGGGTGCAATCTTGAGAACAGATTTTTCAACGAGATTATCAAAGCACAGACAAGTTCCATAGTGTTTGATAAGGACAGAGAGGTTGAGTAATATACTTTAGTAAAAGTATAATCTGGTTATAGTTTGAGAGGGTGACGAAAGTCAGATGCTTGTCCTTCATGGCAGCCCCGAAGGGTCATAAAATTTCATCATAAAATGATCCGACTTCCCGATAGACATAAAAACGAGGTGAGATTCACTATCCATTGCATCCATCACAAAATAAGGAGAGATTACTACTAGCTTTCGATCCTGCTTGTACCCTTCTTTTACAATTTACACTATCAACTTAACAGACAAAAATGGCATTTTAAGGGTATAGAATTTAATAGTTTTTAGCTAAACGACCACCCTCTGTGCTTATGTACTGTGCCGAATCCATGATTTTTTCGATATTAATAGCCTGTCATCAACTATTGAGTGTGTACTTACATAAAGAACATGCTGAAAATCAAAGGTTGAATAGTGAGCAAGTACAAAGGTAAAATTGACCATGGAGTGTCAACGATCACGAAGAAAGTAAAAAAAACAAGAGTCAACTGTTTCTTATACGAAAAGTAATCAAAAAGCTGTCATTCAACACCGACAAAAATAAAATGACAAGAACATGTAAGCAAGTAGAAAACAGCAAGGGACCTTCCCACGAAAAAACTCCTTAGTACAACAAAATATTTCAACGCTATACCCGTTTTCGATTTTTTTTATTAGCAAGGAGAACAAGTCATGTCCTAGGTTAAACAAAATTCCTTAAAAGAAATCTGAAGGAAAAGGTTTTAAGTAGTCAAACATTTTCCTTTTGACTACTTAAAGTCTTTGAGTAACTTCGACTGAGTTGTCTTGTCACGCACAAAATAAAATTTGCATATTTACTCTCGTATGTTGTAATAAACTTCTGTAAACAGCATAGCACGTGGGAGGGCTTCTATCTAAAACATTCTTCCATACGGATGAGAAGATTCTCTAGTGGAAGAAATCCTTCTGAATAAAATATTTAAAGACGCCTGTCTCATCGTTGTCATTTCTATCTTCGCATCTCCTATCTTTCTGTGCTGACATTCAGAATTTGAAAGGACAAGTTGACAGGTCAATCAGCATGCTAATTACCCATAGTCAGTCTTAAGCCCCTTGGCTGTTCAGCCTTTTATTATGTTAAGTTCGGATTGTACGAATCGCTCGACACTATTGGCTATAGCGAATAACACTCAAAGGTGGAAAACCTTTTGCTTTATTCGAATAGACTAGTTAGTTGTTACGATATATGAAAACTGCGTTAGTTACGGAATGTTAAGCCTCAAGCTATCTGTCCCACTCAAAAGTACAAATGGAAATGTGACCCTATCGAGTTCAAAAGAGATAATGCGTGCCAGGGTTAATACGATAGCAACCTTGGCATTTTACTTTGTATAAATAAACGAGCGAAATCACTTACTAGGTATAGCATAATAACTTTGTGCATAGTTCTCTTTCTTCCCTAAACTGCTTAAATGGCATCTGCTCAATCAGCGAATAATAATAATACTAAAGAAAGGGAAACTCATCTTTACAAAAACTCACTACATAATAATAAAACTAATAGCTAAGCTAAGCTTATAGCTATTTCGAGTAAAAAAACCAATTTCCTGCTTCATTTCCAATGAACGACTAACTAAACAGACAAAATGAGTTTAGCTCTGCTTAAATGGGTCCTTGAGCTAATACACATATTTTTTGTATTATGATGGTAATAAATGACCAATTTTTTGCTGCTTTTTGCAAAATTGTAAGATTATGAAATACTGAGACTAGGCTAAAGACTTGATCAATTTTTCATCCATTCTATTCTAAAAGGCAATTTTAATAATGCAAGGGTCACCTAATCTAAATTATAATGTCTTTGAAGTAGAAACTCAATGTCGAAAATAGAAAGTAATGTATTATCATCAAGTACATCATGACCTTTCGATTTCTGCTGTCAATTTCAACGATAAGCACACGTGTGTATGTGTTAAAATACTTCAGGGATAGGTACACCATTCCCAAAAGCAGTAAGTAAACTAGTAAACCCACAAGTATTTATATTTACTGCGTGGTAGTAAGTACATGGTGAAAAGTTTGAAAAGTGGTTTGCAGACCGAAGGGGCTTGACTTCAAAACTCTGTACGTATACTCTCTTTGTGTACTGTTTCGTGTCAAACTACTTTCCCTTCGGCTTTAGGTTTCTAGAATAGCGTAAAAATAAATTCTCGTTAGAGATCCTGTCCGGTCAAAGTCAGAAAGAAAGTCAGCAATTGTACTAGTTCTATATACAATACACTGATAGATAGTGAAGAGTGGGGCGGTAGAAAAAACTAAAAATAAGAACCAAAGCCCTGTCAATAAGAAGCAAAAGTTGAAAGGAGAAAAGTAAAGAACATAAAGGATAAGACGAGGCGAGTGAGTCTACCTGAATAAATAGGATTCAGCAGGAGGAAAAGAAATTTCTAAAGAAGTTGAAAGAGAAAGTTGCTTTTCTCCCTTTTCAACTTTCACTCATTCACTTGAGAGTAAGAGAAACAAATATCTACATTTAGGCATAATGCAAAGTACAAGGGATACTCTCTATACAAATATGATCATAATGTACATAAGCACTAAGGTTTCATAATATGATGTGCCAAAGTAGCAGGTGGATGGACCTGGATCTGTCTGGTGAGTGAAAGTGAAAGCCCAGCAAACACAAAGTATTTGGAAGTCACTCCACTCCTTCACTTTTACTCAAATTCCTCAAATGTCAAATATCAAATAGCTTACAAAATTATTCATAAAGCTTATTGCAGTTTGGAAAGGTATTGAGTTGTGTAACTTTCAATAAGAAGATTATTTTGATATATTTTACTATTAATAGTTTGAAAGTGCTAGTTTTTAGAGATTGCAGAAATTACGAAAATTTAATGAGATTATAGTTGAACCTAGACCAAATGCATACAAATTCCATGGATTAAAATCTCTCTAAAATATGCACTAAATCCGTCTTTTATGAATACTTGCACATCAAAAATTACCAAATATGTCTATTTTCCCTATTTTACATTCTGTACATATCTGGCAGGTTCTAGCTTCAAACAAAATAATTTCCCAATTCTTTAGGGTCTCGTTCCTTTGTATATTCCTGGAACTTCTTTCTTCTCTCTTATACCCCAGACGAATCTGTATTTTCTGCAATCAAAGCATATTTATTTGGACCCCGACCAGAGAGAAACTCTTTCTCTTCATTCGAATGGATGAATCATTGCATAAATAGTGGAGAAAAGAGAGTTACTCAAAGTAAATAGGAATAAAGAAAAAGGACGTAGAGATAAAGAAGAACTACTAATGATGATCTACATACGAGTTGAATCTATACAAAATACAAACCCCAGCACCTCAACTTCCAGTATAACATATTCAATTCGACGTCAAATACTATGCCAAGTAGTAGTGAAATGAACTACAGTACTTTTCATATTATACTATTAGAAGCACTAGGAAGAGCATTACTTCCTGGATTCAAGCCAGAGAGAGATGGATAGAAAGAATAAAAAATACAACACAACACAGCTCTCTTTCACCAGCCAGGTTATTCTATTAAGTGAAAGCCTGATAGTTTTTATGGGTCAAACATTGAGAAGCTCTAGAGGGCAATTAAGCATTCTAATGAATACTAAGTTCAAGTCGGTGTGGTTCCAGCTCATCATGATTTGTAGGTCCGGAGGGAATATTCCTAACCCGACCTAACCATGCATCCGACCCTTATTTAACTCTTCCTTCTATTGTATATTATATTATACCTAACACTATTTCTACTTTCTCTACGCTGTATTGCTATTAAATTTATATTTGCTTTGCATGCACTTGGTCTTATAACGTAGCATTGTGGTTGGAATTAGCCTTGGGTAAATAGCATAAACAAACTGTACGAAAATAGAAAGTTGTAGTGCTTTCACTCAAAATTTTTACATGTCCGAGATTGAGTAACAAAGACTGGGGGTGAGACTTTTCTCCTCCGTCCTCCAATTTTAGTTTGGTGAGTAAATAAGAGTTGAAACTGAAGAATACCCACTCGAAAGCATTCTAAAATCATCCATCCAACAGAAGCAACTTGCTATAATGCCAAAATCAAGTAAGAGAAAGTTCAGTGTGGAAGATTGGCTTTTGACTTTAACCAACCAAACAAGTATTTAATACCAAGAGTATTATATTGTAGAGTTAGACCGAATAGTTTCTACCTATTTCTCGTAATTTCTATCTCGGTCGTACATCTATACCCAAGGTTAGACTGAGTAACTAACTACGTAAGTATATATGAAGTATAAATTAGAAGTAATTATTCCAATTAGGGCACGCCTCGAAAGAAATATGTATCCGGCCCTCCTCCTTAATCTCGTAGTTTAGTTAGGTAGATACTGAACACTCAACGTAGACAAAACTAGGAAGTCAGTACCTACTTAGTAGAGCCTAAATAATCTATAGGCTTTTGAAGAGTAACTTAGCCCCTTTCATCAAGTTGGTTAAGTAAGAGTTAGAATTACTAAAACCACTCCTTTACGTATTATGTTGATGTATAAATATAAAGAGAAGCTTGTGTTTGCTTCCTTGCTTGCTGATGGATTCAGCAGTCAGGAAGTAATCAGAAAGGAAACTACTAGTATTACTACGAGAGAGAGATAGAGAAGTACCTACTAAAGACTTAGCAAAGATTTAGTACCACTAGCACCAAGTTAGACTACTTAAGGACCTTCGTGGATTAGTTTATACATAGATAGATGTTGAAGTTGTGTACCTACTTAGTTTAAATGGAACTTTGGTTCTTTGATTCCATCCAAGTCAGAGTATAAGGAAGGAGTGTAGAAGAGAAGGAAAAGCTGAAGAAATAAGATGAAGGATTTATTTAAGATAGATAGAGATCGAGTTAGTGAGTCTATTTCACAGCAAGTGGTAATTAGGATTGAGATTTGAGGGAAAACCTCTCAGCACTTTCTCTTCCTCTGGTAAAATCTCAAAGTCTGGAAAGAAAGTCCTCTAACTAACTATTAGAAAAGGAAGCAGAAGACAGGGATAACTTTTTGGGGTCCGAGGACTGGTGTTGCGTATGGTGTGTAAGTAAGTAAGCATACTATCATCATCACATCACCATCGCTATTATATGAACGTAAACTTTCACTCTTTGACAAGAGAAGTGAGTTAGTAAGTAAAAGTAAGTAAGTAAAGGAATTTAGAAAGGATCAATCTATTTTCTACTTTGGAAGACTGAGGTCGAGTTCTAGACTTGGAAGTCGAACGAAGCAGTCGAAGTGAATGAAAGATGGACTGTAGCTCTTTATATTAAGTAGATAGGTGGAATGTAAAAGTATAGGAGAAAGCCATGGAGGTATAGTGACTTTCTCAATCTAACTCATCCATCTACGTCTAAAACAAGGGGGTAAAAAAGGAATGAAGTAATCATTGATTTATTGACCTGTTGCAGGAAGTGGAGACGTTGCTGGTTCCAAATCTTTTTTTGCAATGAGGAAGGCCATTCGAGACCGGCAAGAGTCTTCTGTGTCAAATAGGAACATCTCTTCGTCCGGACAACCCGTCCGTGATGAACAGATACAATTCCCTTCTGGTCCTATCACACATCCATACTGCTCCACCACCTTTCCACATCCCTCATCATCACCTTGAAAACATAATAACAAGAGTAAAAAAGGCTCACTCAGCCTTTTCTTTTCCCCACAGTCAATCTAATAATATGATCTTTAACCTTAGAAGTTGCAACTTGCAAGTCTTTTGTACTGATGCTATATTTTATTGTATCTAGGTTAACGCATAAAGCTATCTGTGATCTAAGACCTATATTTTTAGTAAAATGACTGTAACCATTGCAATAAAATTTACAGATTAAGCTTTCTTGGGGTAATGTAAGCTTTGTTAAAAAATGTAAGTATGCCTTACGGGAACAACGGCTTTCTTCATTTGTATCATTCTGGTTCTTCCTGCAATGAAGTCCAACTGCACAATTTCCTAAGGCTCCACCACAAGGCTCGCCTTCACCCCGAGCACAGATCAAACAACACCGACACATGTCAAAGGTAAGTCCAAAAGGACAGTCCTCGCTGCGAAGATGTTCGCAACCCCCATCACAAACACACTTTACATCTTCAACTGTACGAGTGTCCACTTTCACTACAAAGATTTCTCCGCTAAGGACAAGAACCAAGGTTAAGGAAATAAGGAAAGAAAGCACATTGAGATTGAGACTTCTCATTGTTTGCCCCATTTCTACATCCGTTATAGAAAGTCACATGCCACTGGCAAACTCTAAATTTTTACCTTTGGCTATTGAGTTTTAACAGCTTTCACCGTTGGGTTTTTAATGATAATCTAAAATTGTATTGAAACGTTCTGATACTGAAAAAACTTTTTGCTCCAAGAATTTGTAGAGCAAAATGAGTTAAAAAGTCTCCAGGATTGGTGTAGGATGCTTAATGAGTTGAGGAATACTTCAATCGAGTTCGATTTCTAACGATGAGTTGGTATGTATGAATTCGAAGCTTTAAGTCAAACGACTGAGCAAGAGAAAAGTCCCGATCTCTCCTAAATACCCGCTAAGCTAGCAAACATACGAGGAGGGACGCATGACGACCCGAGATTTGGGCCGTATGAAGTGAAAGTAACGTTGTATTGTATGTTGGAAGATAGAAGCTACCCTGTTTCTTGAAAAATCCCAAGTTAAACTTCAGATTCTACTCACTCCATCAAAAGAATTTGAAAGAAGGTTGGTAGTTGGTGAAAATGCAACCACTTTTCTATCCTCAAATACCACTCAGTTCACTAAATATTTTATAAAATCTCATTTCCTATAAAACAAGTGCTTCCGTCTTTTATACCATTCTGTCCGTTTCTCATCAGGAAGTAAAGTGAGAAGGAAAGCATTTGGAAGAACGAAAGGTGATGCAACCAAATGCTACAAAGTAGATTGCCATATACATAAAATAATATAATAACGATACTCTGCCATACAAAAGCAACCTTTCCAATGTAGTAATCTCAGCAAAATACTAAACGTAGCTCCTCATCCTCAGCGGCTCTAGTACCATCAAGGGATCATATGCTAAAAGTTCAAGTGCCATCGCAGAGTTTTCTATTTCCCTCAGAGGAGAAATATTGGTTCGCTCATATGCCGAATTCCATGCCATGCCGATGTATAGAAAATGAAAGAACTGTCGCAGGTTGAGTTGACATTTTCAGAAATTGTTATTACCTTCACACAACTTCAACATACAATACAGCCCTTCGTAATTTATCAAAACATCACTGGGGGCTCATTCACATTCAACACTAATAGGCTACTGGTACATACAAAGATTGGAAGTTGGAACAGGGACGTCGGATTGAATGTTGAACTAATAAACATGAGAGACTCTTATGATCCCATTTTTCAAAATGGTATAATATAGGAATGTTTTTTCTCAAAACAAAACGGATTTCTTTTACGAAAGCACCATTTGATTAATTTCAGTCATACTTGAATATACTGTACAAAGTATAGAATGTAACAAATGTTTCTTTCGACAAAAGCAAGTGAATACAAATTGATGAATAGATCGTTATATATAGGATTTAGGATTTACATGGACATATATGTAGTATCGAAATACATAGCTAATGTGATCTAATACATAATTCATGTTTCTGAAAAATCCCACCATCTGACTTTAACATACTAACAAAATATTTCGAAAGACGACAGCCTCATGAATATTTCTCTCTTGTTCAATTCTTCATAGCTCTTCCTTCAAGGATTGTATTGCACCAGTTAGGACTTGTATTTGTGCCTGAAAAGTTTCAAATGTATTTACATAAGCTTTGACAAAAATCTACTCAATCAGAATTAGAATATCATCTTTAAATTTGCATTTACTAACCTTGCCATGCTTGATTTCTAGTTCTGTAAGATCAATCAAGTTTTTGCGAAAAGCTCCTACCCGACGTTTTTTGAAATCCACTAACTCTTCTTTGGCTTTTGTCGAAATAGCTTCAAACTTCTCACAGGCTTCTTGCTGAGCTTGTTCCGCCTGTGCTCAGAAAACATTACATAATATTATTAGTTTGGGTCGAGGAACTTTTTTTAAATTAATGTTACATGAACAATTGGTATTTAGGTAAAAATTAGGTATGATAGATTAAGTTTATATACCACAAATCAAAATATTTGAAGCCAGATAGTTAATTTAATGATTTTGCGATTTAAAATGTTTATAAACATCAGCTAAGGGCAATAAAAATAGTTGACAACCAACTTACATCTACCACTTCCATCGTCTGGTTGCATGTAAAGCGTTAATAACATTTGAATTGATGGTTGATTTCAAGATAAAAAAGTATGTCAATGATAAGTCATAAATTTTGCACTACTTACCGCTCCTACTTCTCTATTTTTTGCTCGAGCTTTGTCCAAGTTTTTATTTGCGGTCTCGTAGTTGGCTAAACAACGACGCCTTCGATATAAGAGATTCTTGGCTGCATTTGAGTCCCTCATGTAATAACGGAGAGTATCTGAGAGTTTTAGATCCTCATCTGATGCCACACGATTTTCCACTTTCTACAAAGAAAAGAAAACTATTAATTAAGAGGATAGTCTCAAGAGGTTGAACTGTGCGTGGTTCTCAAACTAAATTACTCTCGCTTTCTCCAAGGCATCCGAAACTTTTGTCAGGAATTTTTCCAGTTCATTAGTCTACAAAAGAGACATATATATAGGGGTTAACATATATACTACGTAAAGGTTTTTAAACTGGAAATGTATAAATTAATGATAAATTTACGTCAATGGTTGCTAGTTGAATCAGCTCTGATGAAATTTTGATATAGGAGTCTGAAACGTTTTTATGAGACTTTGTCATTTTATCCGACTTAGCAGTTGCATCTTTTAAATGGGAATGATAGTCTATCAAGAAATTTCTTTCTGAGTCAAAAAACTCATCAACGTCCTTTTGAGTTGCTGACAGTAAAAATTCATCTGTTGTTTGTCCAAAGTGTTTAATTAATCCTCCGAACATTTCCTTCTTGTTCTTTCCTCGTACACTCAGCTGTTACACAAATTAGAAAGAATCTTGATCATTAACCCTCTTTTTAAGAATTCTCATTTGTAAAATGTGCCGAACTCATACCTCTCCATCATAAGCTAGAAAGACTCTAAAATTATGATCATTTCGAAAGACTGGATGGTTGGCCAATCTGCAAAGAAAGACTTCATGCATTGCCACAGTCTTCTTGAATGTGGCTAGATACTCTCTGAAAGTCATAATGATAACGGAACTGTTAGTTGAGCGAGAACCCCTATCGTGTCATATATCTAGAAATGAATTATGTTTAATGCATCTGCAAACATACGCCTCAAGCTCTTGCTTCATTTTAGTGAATTCTTCTTTGGTCATTGTTCCTTCGCCTTCTCCAAGCTTTTGCAATTTTTCTCTTGATGCATCAAAATCTGGACGTGGCGGTCCTGGAGGAATCTACAAGAATAGCAAATGCAATGTTACAAGAAGGGCACAGATCGATAAAAGCATTAAATATTTTTACTACATAACTACATAAGAACACTTACAATGAAACCGGCATACTCTTCGTTTTCTTCAAATCGATCATGAAGCCATACGAATTCTTCATGTTGTCTGACAACGGAGAACTCCTGTTTTTCAAAATCTGGCAGGGTTGTCTGCAATACAATTATAAATTATTAACTTAAAATAATCCAGCTCAAAAACATATTCTAATGTTTCTTGTTTGATGCTACTACTCAAAACGGTGGATACTCGCGACAACTAAGCTCCAACTTACTTTGGTATGGACGGTGAATTTGACCTTATCCCGTTCACTCAAGGCATCGGATATGTCCACCACAAGCGCGTTCTCTAGGTCCACTGCCTCAGATCGTCCCGGCTTGTATTCACAAGAAATGCGGTAATAATATCGGTCCATTTATAGTACAAAATTTTATATCTTTAAAGCAGATCGTGCAGTTTCTGTCTCTACGGAATGCTACGATATGATGGGATTCTGTCTATTCCTATTTTTTTCTTAAGAGAGACAGAACCCACCACCCTGCTGCCCGGTCTGGATGCTCAGAAAACATTGAAATAGCCCAGTTATACATTCTAGATTAGGAGGAAGTGAAAGTGAAACCTTGTCAAAGTCAGTCGCCAGGAGCTCAGGCCCACGATTAAAAGCGTTCTGTATCATTTTAGGGCAGCTTTGCACAAAACACCAGAAAATTTCCAATATTAGAATTTACTAAGTAGTTAAATTTCTCGCCAAGTCTTGAAAATTAACCAAATGGTAAAGTAAAAAACGATTAAAACTTCAGCTTTAACTGTCAAAACAAATCAAGCAACTGAAAGAAATGTTTTACTACTACAGTGAAAAGAATCCAAAAGATTGCTGCGAAAATGCGTACCTCACAATCCGTCTGGGTTAATCGTCTAATCGAGTTAAGGGGTTAGGGAGGGTCAACATTATATGAGGGATAGAAGAGATGATTCCAATGAAATAGCAAAAGCAAACAGATTCTTCCTATTAATAATAGTTGGACTTGTAATATAATTAGAGATAAAAGATTATGAAGAGAATAACAAATAACATGAACCCTAAATCCACATCACGTTAAAGCTCTTCAAGTTTCATGGCATATGAAATGGTCATAAGTCCATTGAATAAAAATAAAACACAGATACTCCCCCCTAAAAATATACATTACTGCCATTAACGAAAACTCGATTACTTAGCAATATGATCCTGGGCTTGTCTCATCAAATTATAAGTCTACGTAATATTAAGTAATAGCACGGATATTTCGTGTCAAAAAGGAAAATCTACAACTGAAGGGATGAGAACAATTAATGAAACCAATACATTTTATTGGTGTTGGCTGTTGGACATTGTTTAACATTAACGAGAAGTAAATATATTTAATACGATAAAAAACTATACCTTTGACCATTATTTTAACGAAAGTCATAAATAGCAACAAAATCCAAATTTTTTTAAAAGCATAAAGCATTAGTCGTGCAATAGTGGTCAATTGTGATAATTTTAAGTCTGTTCTATCTATAGTAATTTCAATCTTCAATCATCAAATACCATACAATGATACACTTAGTTTTTTAATCGAAGTAGAACCATAAATGACAATTAGTCTATTTACTCGATTTTAACACATTGGCTCACTTTATATTATAAATCATATAAAAATATGCTCTCTATCAACACGCTAAACTACAGTCCCTAGCTGTGAATATTTCAGATAGTTTGATTAATTACTGATTGTCTGACTTTTTAATCAAATAATTAGCAGAATGAGGTGCAGCTTTAGCCCAGAAAGGAAACTTTTGCAAAAGATTTATGGCAACTATGGTCATTTCCTAGAACTTAGAGATTGTAATAAAGAGCCATATGCAATTTAATAATTTGTAACAAGTTCCGTGCTTGAGTATAAAAATCTCTATTTTAAATTTTGATTGATATCGAATAACCCATCACACTAACCTCGCAAACGATAACGTGAATAACGTGATAATGTTTAACTAGGCTATTAAAAAGATAGTTGCTCAGCAAATCAATTATGGGACAACTCATTCAGGTTAAGTTATAATTTTGAAATGACCCAATTGCAATGCTCTCACAGACCGGACAAAAATAAAACCTAACTAATGACAGTTTAATTAATGTCGCATATAGCCATTCAAAAAGCGGCCACAGTGACTCATTTTTTTTCATGCAAAGCTGTTGTTATACTTATCTATATCTAATCAGTCCCTATAAGGTTGTATTAAAACAGCTTCAGAGCTAACAACAGTAAAACGAAACTACAAAAATTAAAATATTTAACTAAAAAATGTATGCCTAAATTTTAACAAAAGTTTGACAGGTCAGTAAATATTAACTTACCATCATTGTTGACTCTTTTTCAGGAACAAGAACAAGTGAGTAACGTAACAAATATTAAGAACTACTGCCTTCGTTACAAATCACGAGCTTCAAGACGCGTTTCTGAATTATTTTTCAGTCATTTGAAAAACTATTCAGGACTCCAAGTTGTAAAATCTTTTCACTTATCATGTGGTCATCAAAAATCATTCATGTTGCACATCAAAAAGAGCATGAATTTGATTGATATTCGATCCGATCGACGATCAGTAACTGTTTTGACTTTGACGCTCTCGTGACTTTTGTTAATTATGTCCACTGTCCTGTGCCTTGGTCGATTTTAGTACTAAAAATAAAAATAGTAATAATTTTAGGCTAACGATACACGATAACTCAACTACGAAAATGTTGACTTAAATCGAATCACCACTATCAACTATTGATGACTGATCAACTATTGCATTGACTTTCTTTGACTTTTTTAGCAAAAATATTTAAAAAATTATTACGGACGGTTGACGTTGACGGTCGGTGTAAGTGTCAAATATTGAATATTGCAACTTGTAACAATTAATATGAATATTACAAATAATAAATAAATGAATCTCAATAAATTACGTATTATATTGTACTGTTGACACTTTAAACTTACCGAAGACCGTTTTGTTTTTGTTTTTAAACAATCAATCCAATCCTTTCACCTTTTTCGCCTTGCCTTGGACTGTCAAAAAGTTATTTTGATAAAGCCAAAAACTCCCACCGAGAAATTAACAGGCAACGCCCCTGAATATTAATCACATTTGTAATTAAAACTAATTGATAAATAAACAAGATCAAGACTTAAATCGAGTGACAGCCAAGCGTCAAGGAATATTATGACAAGTTATTTATTTAAAAAGCAAGTAG
>JAQFYJ010000192.1:0-17292 GCA_034694685.1 Isotoma anglicana | reverse complement strand
TACAAAGTGAAAAATAGAAACTTTCTCGGTGTCAATGAGACTGCGACCTGAGTTAAAAAAAATTACTTAAGACAGAGGGAAAGAGTAATGAAATATGTGTTCAAGATTAAATTATTAAAGTGCATGCGATGTATCAACTATTACATTGCTTATAATATTTGGTTAGTAATAATAACCATTGGCCATTGACACTATAAATGTATGCATATAATTTTACATCAAATCTTTCAAAGCCACTGTTAAAGAGCGGAAGCTTCTTTATCGTTTTCACTGCGTATCTCTGTGTGTCTGTCACACCGGTAACTCAAGAACGGAATAAATTATCGATAGGAAATTTGGCATACATGTTCCAGACTCCTATAACTTTCATACGTTCGGAGATGGATCCTGTAGGACCACTCTCAAGGTCACAATAAAAACGTCAAATTTCTGACCTGATGATAAAAATAAGGAAATGTTTTTTCGTAATGCCATGTCCTCCACCACCGCACGCTTTTTGTGAAGTACAGGGACCCAAAAGAACCCTAAGGCACCGTAAAAAACCTCATCCACCCCAACGAAGCAAAATGAGATGCTGGCTTTAAATGACACATATACATAGAACAATAGGTTTCTAAGGGTACAGTAAGAATATGGCTTAAAACTCCGAAAGCCACAAATATGGATGGGAAATAAAGCTCAGAAATAAAACCTAAAACTATATAAAGAACGCAAATTTATTAAAATAAATTAATAGCTCTTAAAAATGACAGAGATACCGTAGGCTTCTCGTCAATATAAAAAACTCCTGACACAGCAACCCTCTAAATAACTGGCGAGTTCAATCGCTTACATTCATTTTTATTCTTTTACAATCAACAATCTAGAAAGAAATTAAACCCTACTACTACTACTAAAGTAATATGCCAACCAGCGCTCTCCTGAACAAAACTTATCTTTAAAAATGTTTATGAAAGTATTTTATCGGTAAGTTGATTTGAATTTCAACAGCCTCTAATGCATTGCTAGTATTTTTACCCTATTGACTTTTATAATATTTGGATTTTGTAAGTAAAGTCGACGATGAGAAATATAAACGTTAGCTCATCATTTTTCCATTGTTTGTTGCTATTTCACAATTAAAAGTAATGTCAATGACTTTAAAACAAGACAGCGGTTGATTTTATAGTAATAGTTAGTCAATAGTAAAGATTTAATTAAGACTTTGCTGCTTGAATATTAAATTGTACCGTGGTGCCGTGGTTGTGGTGGGACGGATTAGCCACCAACAGAACAGCCTGCCAACAGTTAGAAGAGGAGAACAGGCAAGCTACCAGAATAGGTAGAACAGGCCAACCACCAGAAAAGGTAGAACAGGCCAACCACCAGAAAAGGTAGAACAGGCCAACCACCAGAAAAGGTAGAACAGGCAGGTCTAGGGGACAGACAGACAGATCAACAGAACATGTTAAACAGGAAGACAGACCAACAGAACCTGTTAAACAGGCAGACAGACCAACAGAACATGTTAAACAGGCAAACATGTGAAACAGGTGGAGAAGCAAAACAACCAGGACTGGCAAACAGAAGAGAACAGGTAGACTAAGGAAACATGTAGAATAGGTTGAACAGGAGAAGCTACAGATAGGCAAGTCAATCCAACCCAAGTCTGACCCAAGTTAGTATAATTAAACAGAAAGTTTTTATAGAATAGGCAAATTAGAATTATTAAATAAGAATGAATCAAAGACCTTAGAATAAATATAGACAAGACAAGGGAATTTCGTCATGTAAAAAATTGAAGCTAAGACTTAGAAAAGGAGTTGGTGCATCTGGGACTATGCAAACATAAACCAGTATTTTATGCAAAAAAATTTTTGAAGTTCTCATTCTGCAATTTTCATTTTTCCATTTTCACAATATTTTTAAAAAATTTGAATTCAAATCCTCTCAATTTGAATTTCTATCCAATCAAAATTCAGAGCTCAGGTAAAATAGTTTAACTTATCAACTCCAAAGCAAAAGTTATGTTACCATAGTCGTAGATGCACGAACTCTTTTAAAAGCCTTTAGCATCAAAATTTGGTCTCGATTTCAAAATTTCAGGGAGTCTTGGCCAGTCTAGATATAGTATATATGTTTTAACGTCTTTGGAATGAATTGTTTATGTAATAAGTAAGATTTAATACAAGAACCACCTAAATTAAGTTATGAAATGTTATAGTAACGTGTTGTGTATTTGTACATTGTTAATGAATTGTAATACATGTAAAAGATAGGATAAATAATACGCATATGTAAGAAACAAGAGTACATAGTTGTAAAAATTAATGAATTTGAATCAGTCTATTAGTGAATTCCCCAGAGGACAGTCGCAAGTAAAGTTGCTACGAATTTAATAAAGTCTAATAGTAGAGACCGCAGAGGACTGTCGCACAGAGAAAATGCTCACAGTTTCAGTAAATTAAATAAAGTATTGATTTTTTAAAATAATTTGTGTTTTTCTCCAAAGTTTATTGAGTAGAATCTCATATTTTTTGTAAAGTTTTAAGTCAACAGAAAAGGCAGAAATACTAGAGAACAGGAAGAGTATTCTGAAGTCGCTAAATACCAGAGAACAGGAAGAGTATCCTGAAGTCACTAAATATCAGAGAAAAAGAAGAGTATCCTGAACAGTCAATAAATACCAGAGAAGAGAAAGAGTATCCTGAACAATCAGTAAATACCAGAGAACAGAAAGAGTATCCTGAACAGTCAGTAAATACCAGAGAACAGGAATAGTATCCTGAACAGTCATAATTTTCAGAGAACAGGAAGTAGTTCGTGAACAGACAGAAAGAACATCCGAAGTCGTTTGCTGAAAATTCAAAACAGTTGAACAGCACAACAGTGATAACAGTGGAACAGCTGAATAGTGAGAACAGTAAACAGTTAAACAGTGAGAATAGTGAACATCCAGAATAGGCAGAGCTTCCAGGACAGACAGAACATCCAGGATAGCCGGAAAAGGTGAACAACCAGAATAGCGGAACATCAGAGTAAGTGAATAGTCAGAATAGCTAGAACAGAAAAAAGTAGGCAAACAGCCAAGTGTAGGCAAACAGGCACCGGGACAAAGTGTGACCCAATTGTTGACTTACAACCCAGCTTGAAGGTCAAGCGATTCAACTGATTTGTAGCAGCCTTACAACCTGGTGCAAATTAGGAGAAGTGACTTGCAAAACTTACAACCTAGCTTGAAGTATTTCCCCCCAGCCATACAACCTGGTGGATTTAATCCTCGTAGTTGAGCTATCGAAGAAGAAGGGTTAGCAGATAGGTCGATGTTCCAACCCGGAACAATGGTTAATCGTGGTAATTAATTTGTTTCAGATAACATTTAATAATTAAATACCATATACGTAAGGACGATGAAAACTAAGGTTTTAAAATTTTAAAATATTATTTTAGTGGGTTAAATCAACTACTTTTGACATTTTCTGCCAAGGCATACCCTTGAGGCAAGGGCAATTTTGCAAAAGGCCTTTGGCAGAAAAATATGCCGATTTAGGCATAAACAGCATGCCAGGGCATAAATGGGCTATTTTGCGAGGGCAAAGGCATTGTACATCCCGTAACCCAACGCAAAATACCGGATGTCAATAGGTCAATCAGTTCCTGGTATAAATTGGCCACGGACAGACAGACATACCATTTTCATAAAGCAGCTTCGCTACTTAATAATGTTCTTCATTGCGTTGTCTCATTAAAACGTACAATGTACAATACAAACCAGGAAGTGTTAGGTCCATCATAATTGCTTTTATGTTAAAGTACGGATGTTTCTTAACACTAATGTTGTGTATGTCAGTCCAATTGCCTGTCCCACGGATAATTAAGAAGTGTCTTTTTGGGGACCCTATAGGGTACTGTTTAGAAACCCTATACTACAAAACCACATACAAACCGGTCAACAGAAAAAATTGAGGAAAGTAATCAACTTGAAAAAATTGGACCGGAAAATTTTGGATGAAGAAAAAATCGGATACAGATAAATCTAGACCATAAAATTTTGTACCGTAAAAACGTCACTTTTCATCAAAGAAAAGCACACTTAATTTTTTTTGATACAGATACCAATAGAAAGGTTCATTCAAAAAACAGCATGTCACTATACTTCACTATTGTTTAAATGTAAGGCACTGATTTAACGAGGTCAGTACAAAAATTTATGTAAGGTTATTTCCGCAACCGTGTCAATATCGTAATAATTAAAGAATTTATTCCTTTAATTTTACCATATTTTTTAACTGAAAAAAATCAATTTATTCAATCTTACTTGGTTTGAATTCCTTTCGCAGCCCAAAATATTGTAAGCCAATAAATCCTTATAAAGATGTACTCTTTACCGAATCAAAATTTAAGAATACATAAATATAAAATTTTGATTTTTTAGCTGGTATTCAACCCAAATTCAAGAAACACATAACAATTTCAAAACCTTCTCTCTACAAATGGTAAGTTTTTTTACAAAAATTTTTGGTATGATTGGGTTTTAGTAAGATTTTCTGCTACGTTTTTCGTATTCCTAAACTTCTTTTGATTATAATTGATTATAGTGCCACTTACATTGAGTCATTAGAACTGAATTATATATATATTTTTTAACTTTTTTGGTACCTATATTTAAAGGAACTTATTGGGTGTTTAAGCAGAAGCTTTATGCTTATAATTTTTTGGTATAAAAGTAACCATAGGGTACCTTTGGGAAAATGTTACCGTATTTCCAGGTATAGAACCCACCCCGTATTAGAATTTCTCCCAAACTATAGCCCTACGCTTTGGTCACTGCTTTTTTAATATAGCCCCTCCCGGAATAGAGACCCATGGGGAAAATTCATGTAAACAAAAATTAATGGTCGGGGATATTAATTAATGAAAACAACTACAAAAACACCTCCGCATTGAATACAAGATTGTTAAGGAGCGTTAGCTCATTTATGGTTTTCACTGAGTCTGTCCGTCCGTGTGTCTGTCTGTCAGAGCGATAACTCAAGAACGAAAGAGATATCCGGATGAAGTTTTGTATACCTTAATCCCTAGGTTATAAGCCGCCCCCGTGTATAAGTACACTTTGAATTTTTTAGGTTTATTAAAATGTCGTTGCATAAGCCGTCCCCGTGTATAAGCATGATGCTTTTCAATGAAGGTAAAAATATTTAAATACCTTTCAATAGATATTTTAAAAGATATTTAATTAAGCAATAATTATGAAACAAAAGTCAGGAGGCGTAGTTTGGATGTGAAATACCATACGCAGGTTGAATAAATCATTTAGTAAAATTATTACTTTTAAATCACCCAAATAAAATATGTTTTAATTAAAAAATCTTGATTTCAGAAATTTAATATATGGCATAGTACGCCTGGATTTATTTAGAAGAAAATGATGCGTTTTCATTGTTACGGAGCAAAATTTCAAACCCTTTCAAAAAATTTCACTCATAGACTCATCGTTTACTACAATAGCACATAAAATAGAATATGTGCTGAAAATGTTAAAATAAAACTGGAAAATTCCTGGAACTTTAGGTTAAGAAAGCTACGATGGAAATTATAAAATAAATTTAAGTTATAACAGACATTTGCATCACCGAGGTACTTTTAAATTTTTGAATGAACCCGAAAACGCTAAACGTTTCCGAATGAACTATTTTCGTGGTAACCGGAAAAAGCATCTAATGATATAAATTGGAAAATCAAAAGGTGACAAGTTTCGGACAGCAAGTTCATGTACTTTACCTAATGATATATTTGTTTATTTTTCAGAATTCTACAAACATTTTACTAATGGTGGCAGTGGCTTTAACATTAATTTGGATCCAACAACATAAAGTCGCTGGTGTGTGCTTTCCGAAGGCTGATCTTGTTCTCTCCATGGATTATTCGGGTTCAGTTAGTAGTGAACCGGCAAACATAGGAAACGTAACTTCGTTTGCCAAACTGCTAGTTGAAACGCTCGACAAAGATCGGTTCCGCTTAGGAGCCTATTATTGGGCGCACGATATTGTCTCAAGTTTTTCCCTAGCAGATTTGAAGACAAAAGCAGAAAAAATTGCTGCTATAATTCAGCCCAGTAAACCTGGAGGCACATACACCGGAGAAGCCTTAAAGTACGCCGTTGACATGTTTACCGATCCTGCCCTCATAGCTAGACCCGGAATACCCAAAATCCTTGTGTGGCTCTCCGATGGAGAAGACACGTACGCACCCCACCCATCTCGGATAAACACCTCGGACGTTATGCCATCTATTATAAGTAACCGTATAACCATTATTGTCGTAGAAATCAAAAACACAGAATCCCAATTCTTTCAAGATAATATCAAACGGTTAACTCAAAATAACACAGACAACGTAATCAATGCGACTTTTGCAACCCTAAAAGAAACAGTTCTACAAAGAATAGAGGAGATTATCTGTTATTTACCAACTAATTTAAAAAACAACGAAAGTGTAATCCTGGAGGCTGAGGTGGGGGAGGACTCCTTTGTCTGCTGCCTCGACATCAACGACGGAGTCACGGTGAATCTGACAATCTTGTCAGGAAAACTGGATTTTGCAGTCTATTCTTTTACACAGAAACCAAAAACCATTACCAAAGAGAACAATGATGGAGTCCTTTGGGACTATTTAAACTACTTGCCTAGACCTAAAATAGGCAACGGCCAGCTTTGTACTCTTATTGTCGGGAGGACCCACGACTTTAGGTTTCAAATGGACTGCTACCAAGGAGATCACTCAGAAAGTCCCTACAACGAAGAGGGCTTATAGGCTCTAAAAACAATAATTTCAACGCCCTTATTAAGTATCGTCAGATACTTTATGTGAACGCTCGTGGTGTGTGTTAGTCCGTTAGTCCGTTAGTCTGTCTGTAAAGGCGATAACTTCCGAACGGTTTCATATATCGACTTCAAACTTAGAAGACTTGCTCTAGACCCCCATAGCTTGGACAAGTTTGCAGAAGGGCCCTGTAGGACCACCCTAAGGTCACAATAAAAAGGTCAAATTTTTGACCCAATGTTAAAGATAGGGAAAATTTTTTTTTCGATATTGCTTATTCTCCACCATCGCATGCTATTTGTGATTCCAGGACTCAAAATTAACCCCAATAGACCCTTCAAAACCAGACCACACCCCCAAAGGGGCAAAATGAGATCGTAGGTTTAAATGACGCACTGACCTAGGACAATAGGGTTAAACAGAAAACTATGACCCCCACGACCTTGACCACACCCTCAAATGGGCAAAATGAGATTATGGGTCTAAATGATTCACTGACCTAGGGCAATAGGGTTAAACATAAAACTATGACAGCTACGACCTTGCCCACGCCCCCAAAGCGGCAAAATGAGATTATAATAGTTCCAAATGGTTTCAAACAGGGTTAAATGGTTTCAAATAGTCCCAAATAGTTTAAAAAGTTTAATTCACAATAGAAATTTGACGATACTTTCTTAGAGCGTTGTGAATGGTTTATTATTTAATAATTAAATATACATAATTTATGCATTAAAAGTTATAAATATTATTATATGGGCCTTACCTTAGTTTAATTCTCTAGTTTTATCAGCTTTCAAATTTTATTTGAACTATCCGAGGAATAAATGTTTACAATTTAAACTTTGATCAAGTAAATGGTTTTCAGATTGCAGGCTATTAAAATAAGTGTGAGGTTTATCATCAAGCATTATTTTCGCAATAATTTTCAGTATGACGGCATCTTTGGTGGATAAGACTTTCATTCATAAACGGTGTCTATATTGCAGTTTTAGATATTCGATTTATCAAATTATCAAATTTTTAATTGCACTATAATTGGAAATTAGTTTAGAAAAGACATGGAAATGGAACCGAATCACATCATCTCATGACAGCTCAAGAGGATAAGGTCATCTTTTTATCTATCACTGATCACAGCCTTTCTAATAACATTATCCAAATCCTTTAAAATTTTTATTGTTCAACGAAACTGCATCAGGGATGGGCTAATGAATTAATAATTTTCATTCTTAAGGAAACTTGTAGTATGTCCTTATCTTATTTGCCATAATACATACCCCTAAATTTGAATTATCTACTTGATAATGGGATAATGGGATCACATTCAATTAATCTGGATTTCCCATATCTAAGATTCAAACAAAATCTGCCCTATTTCTTTCCATAGATTGGTGAAAAGCTTACATTATATTATGAGGGTGGAAAAAGCAAGAATTTAAATCCAATTAGATTGTTGGCTCGCTTTAGTTCTCAATAGAGTGCCTAAACTGCGCCAAATTAATTAGTTAAATTGAATTACCACCCGGTAAGTATGTGATTTTCATTGATATTCTACTGATCTTTAGTTTTAATGCAGAAAAATGTGTTTATTGAATTTGGGCGCAATCTCAATACATACGAACAGTGCGTGAACTAAATATTGAAAAACGGTTAAACTTATAGGCGTAAAAGAGTTAATATAGTCTGTGTTAAATTTTTTCAATACTTCATATAGTTCGTTACAGTGGGTGACAATCTAAAGATTATCCTTTAACTTAATAATGACTTTGCAGAGAGCAAAATACTTGTAGAAATCGAAGAAGAGTCTTCTTTTATGTGCAACAAATTAAAAGACGAGTACAGTTTGCCTCCATATCATTCGTTTTCAGGTCTGTCAAATTCAACGCATTCGTATAGATATTGATTCAATATACTATGCAGCATTAGGCGAAAACGCAAAATCTCTGTCAAGAAATACACAGAATTTGAAGAGGAGGTTTTTAACTGTCAAACTTTATTATTAAATTAAAACAACTTTATAAGTTCACGTTTTCTGTTTTAACTCTGTCTAGCTAATAAAACTGGGTTCAAAAGAGAACAAATGTTAATAATGTCCCATTAGTCAATGTTGAATTATTTTTGTTTGATGAATTTTTGTTTTTAACTACAGTTGTAAAACAATTATAGATTCGAATCTAGGACAATCGTTGCTCACAACCACTACACGAATCATCAATACAAATTGGAAAGAATTTTACAATTATTTTTATTTAATTAATTTGTTTTTTGCATTCGCCAGGTAAGTGGAGTTTTCAACATGGCGAAGAATAAGAATAGCTCCATTTTGTGATGAGAAAACGTTTAAAAACAAAGTACAGAACTGATTAAGGAAGCGTACAAAGTTGCATATTTTTTCGTGACATGTATTTAATTTTCATCTTATGTAAGCTCTTATTCGTGCATGCATGAACTTTTACAACAAAATGCGGTAATAGAAATACAGTAAGACTCACTGCAATAAAATAAGACTTAAATTATCTGTTAACTGCGTAGGTTTCTGTTTGAGAAAAAACGATTTGAATGGAAGCCAATGCTAATTACGTAACGATCACTGATCTCTCCTAGTGCTGTTCCAGTCCATTTTTAACCAGAGCCGTAGGCTATGACAATAATAATTTAAATGGTAACAGCATTCTTTGAAACGTTTTTAACGTTGATTGTGGCAGGTAAGAAGAAAATTCTCTCAAACGTTTGTATCATTAAAATTAATACAAGTATGATAAGAAAAACATGTTGGCAACATCCCAAATTTAATTGACACAATACATAAGGTTTTCTGGATTGACTGTGCATGGGCCTTTTTTCATTCATTATCCTTTTCATTCATAATAAGCCCATAAAATATTTAGTACAACTTAACTAAGATCATTAGCAGACGTGAGATATTTATTTATTTTCGACTTTTTTATCTTCAACTCTATCAACTTGAGACTTCGGACATGAATGAATTTTCAACATTTCTGCACTAACAATTTTTTTCTAAAATTGTTTGCCAAAATATAAAAAATTGTAACCTACACCAGAAAAGCCCATACAAAATTAGGATGGAGCTTCAATATCGATAACGATATATATTTTTCAGTTTTAAGCAAGCAATACGTTTTATGTATTATTTTAATTTAATGTACAAAATGCCACAAATGCTAGTTTGAATAAGGGTAAAAATTTAAAGAATTCATATTGAAGTTAACAATTATATCTTAGTAAATTATAGAATTCAAATCGATTTCTATTTAATTATTCATGATTTAAATTTGAACTGATAGCGTTAGCTTCTGGTTACATGAAAATATACCCCATTCATAACGAGATTCAATGTATTCAAAAAGCATTGTATCATTCAATGCTTTTTCAATACACTAAAGAATGATGAAAATCTTTAAAAAGTTACTTTAATTATTATTTTGAACTTCAGTATCCATATTGAAATGAAATTATTGCATTTAAGTGCATTTTATGACACAATTTATAAATAATAGTGCTTTTAAAAGGAGATTTTTCATAAATATTTACGTAAATATTTTTTACGTTTTTCATCAATAAATAAATAAATTAAATTGCGTTTTTTCGTAAATATTTATCTCAGGTCTGATCATTAGGTTTGGTTAAACCCATATCATTGTGAACTTATGTAATACAACTATCTGCTCTGTATCCATTAAATTTCCTGTATGTAAATTTAGTTGAGCATTGCAAAAACGTTGCAAATATTATGCCACTCTGAGTTTTATTTGTTTCAATGCTTTCTTGGAATTTATTCACGTCACACACTTCCGTGGTAGCTTGGAGAAAGGCGATAATTATGTCAAGAAGATTAAATATGCGTCAACCTCGTTTCTATAGTCAAGCTATTAATTGTATCATGTTGATTTTGCATTTTGTTGTACAAGGTTGCTGGTGAGTGTTTTTTTCAATTTTTCATCTACTTTAATTTCATACTACGTAACGCGACGTTGACCATATTAATGTAGTACTACGATTCTGTTTTACTCTGTTGTTTATTAAACTGAAAGTGATTGAAAGATTTTTCATTTTATTTCCGTCTTAGTAAAGTGATAGACATTCATCTGAAAGAATTATTCATTGTATTACTTAAAAATTTCACCAACAAAAGGTTGTAGGTACTCTGCAGCACTGTTTCATTTTTATTGCTAAAAAACTGCAAAAAAATGATTGATTTATAATAATTTTGAAAAACTTTTGAAATGAACATGGTTGTGAAAGAACAGTGCTTTATGTGTCTGAGATTGAGACTTAATGAGATTGAGATTGGGTTTCTTGGGTTTATGGGATTTGTTGTGTTTATAAGGTTTTTTGGTTTAAGTGGGATTTTTAACTTATTTTAAAAATCGCGAGCTTTAGCCTGACATATTTACTATACAATATGTTTATTTCTACAAATTAGCAAAACATAAAGCATTTTGTGACAAATCAAAAGTTTCTGTTTTCCATCTGTCACGTGCCAGTTCATTTGTTTTCCTAAATAGATATTTGACAGATTTACTATTTAAATGCTGCTTCGTTTTCAATGTCTATACTGTTTATTTGATTTGGTAATAAATAAAATTGTACACTAAAATTGAGTAAAACAAATCAGTAAGCATATAATAATAATCTGCTTCCAAGAATTTCAAGAATTTTGCAGTCATAAAAAGGTAATAAATATAACATGACATAGATTAAAAGTACATTAGATAAACTAAATAAGTTTAATTTATTTAAAATTTAAAACCTTTGCAACTTGAATTAAAAGAATTATTTTATTTTAGGTTTTTTATCAGCAGGGCTTTTAAAGCTTTTGAGCATTTACTAGTGCTAAATTCCGTAATACAAATTGTTTTTATCCGATAAATAACGGTATAGTTACCACTTGAGTATAGTAAAAACTCTGTTGTCCTTGTAATAGATGTTTTCCCCGGCAGATATAACTTCTTAAACACCGTGTATTATTTACCATCCAAAACCTTAGTTTTCACTTGCCAATTTGTATTTTACTAATAATTTAAAATTTATTAGGATGGCAGTGCGTATAGTAATTGATTTGCATGGTGTAAGTTAGAATATTTTCTGAAAAGTATTATTATATGTATTATTTGTACATTTTTCATCATAATAGCTCAATCAGTTGTTCTGTTACATTAACTATTGTAAAAACCCCAAAAAACTCTAACAACCCAAGTCTAAAAGGTATCCAAAAAACCATTATAAAACCCCTACCCAAAAAAACTGGAATAAGATACCCTGTTTACTTACTAATAGTATTTCTATGGCTACCCTGTTTAGAAACAGCTCACCAGTATAGACATAAAGATTTAAAGTCATTTTATGATGGAGTCAAAGTATGTTCTCGACGAGGGTATACAAGATACGGGGGAACTGATCGAATTGCAATTTCCGGGTGCAACGGATCCAAATACGCTGAGGGCAACAGAGGTCACTTTGGGTTCTCAAATTGCCAATAATACATTAGTAAGCAATTTTTATTTTTATATTTGACTTGCTTTAAAAGCAGGGTTTGCGATAACTCTAGACATCCCCAATTGATGGTTAGATTGTTATACGTTTAATAAAAAAAAATTATCAGTACGAGATTAGATAATTCATGCGGCTTTGGAATGTGTTTTAATTTGGAACTGTTTAAAGAGGAAGTTATTTCAAAACTCGAATCAATCGTTTCATTTTGATGATAAGGTTGTGCGAAGGCTGTTGCAATTTCTAGACTGGGAGGATTTGCTGAATTGCCGGTTGGTCAGCCCATTGTGGAATGACGAAGTTGTCACCACCTTCCTCGAGAATAAAGATTTATACCCATATGATGGATGGAGTGATAGGTACCGCTCTTTCGAATTTGACCTCGATGATTACGGATACCAAAGAGAAACTGAAGAAATGCTTACAGACTTTTGCCTTCTTCTCGAGGAATCAAAACACCCGCAGTTTCTGGTGGATAAGGCGCATATTTATTATGGCGATCGATTAAAGGTTTCCACTAGAGCCGTTCTGCAGTGCCAAGAAATCCTCCAAATATTTGGATCGTATATCAAAAAACTGGATATAAAGGTCGACGGAGAAACGGATTTATTGAGCAGATGTTTGGGTCAGAAGGGATATTGTCCCAATCTCCAGCAATTATGTCTTAAATATAGATATAAAAGTGATCCACCCTTTACCGAACTTAATGTACAATACATGGGCATTCTAAAATTAAAGAAACTTGAAATTCACGATTACTCCATTAACAAGTCAATTCAAAATATTTTAGAGCTTTTCAAAGTTATCCTAGACCATTCTCCATTTATTTCAAATCTAAGCATAAGTAATGTATCAGTTCGTCCTTTCTTACAAGTTTTACAGTCTAAAAATGAAATTACTATGAGATTGACAAAGTTTAGTTTGGAAATGTTCGACAAATACGAAAACTTCAGTAATATTTGCCTCCTTAAATTTGGACCTAACCTAAAAAGAATTAAATTGATTCAACAACGCACTTCAAAATGTGAATTTGGAGCGCATCCCGATTCACACACGGAGGCGTTCAACAAATTTTTTAAAATGGTCAGCCACTCTCTGGAGTCCTTGGAAGTTTATTTTCATTGTTTAAAAGAATGTATCAGTATGGACGACATTCCTATCATGCCAAAACTGAAGAATTTACTATTTGATCAGTGGCAACATCCTCAACCAATGAATTTGAATTTCATGAAGAAACTTCCTGCACTTCGCACCATGAAAATTTATATTAAAGACCATCCAAGTATCCATAAACTGTTGGAAACTACCTGGAGAGAAAACTTAAGGCCATCAGTTCCACGAGAAATCCACGGAAGACTGGAAAGCATTTGTATTTACGAGCAAATAATTTATTGCCCTAAAACAATTGAATATCTGAATGTTGCTTTCCCATATTTGTCTCGGCTAGAGATTAAGCTCCAGTTACCAATTTCGATGAAGGCGGAACAGCAAAACAAGTGGTTTCACCAGTGTTTCTTTTTCATTTCACAAATGAACAATTTAAAAGATTTAAGCATTAACTTCAATAATTGGAAATGCCATGAATTTGGGAATGATTTAAAAAAGCCGTTTTCCATCCTCAAAAATACACCAAGTAAGTTCATAAACAATCATTTGCTTGTTATGCACCAGTGGTTGTATAACATAAGTTTTGAATTGCTTTCGTTTTTCAAATAGTTCTGAGAGAGATCACACTCTGGGAACAAAGAGAAGAATTCAAAGCAAATTTAATTGGAGTTGCGCTTCCAGCTCTCATGGGCGCTCCAAGGCTCCGCCTAATTCAATTTCATTGCGATAAGGTATAAAATACAATTTTTGAACGCGCTTGATATATATCCTTGATAATTAAAGCTCCACTGTTTCACACACTAAATGAAACCGTACATGACATTTTTACACCCCCCCCCCCGACTTAACTAGCAACGTACAAAAACAAACACCATTGTCAACCTAACCTCCTTAAAAATACGAAAAAACCCCTTGGACGCTAGCTTGTAAACCGTTAACCTCAGGAATAACCTTTTTTACCCAAGAAATTACTCACGAGAGCAAGTAGGTAGACCCTACCAGCCATACAATAGATGAGATCCCAGCTACGACACCAGATCCTATGAATCTTACACTAAACTTCATCTACCACTCAATTGGACCCAATTACGGATTTTTAAACCCTCGAAACATTTTAATATTAACTCTGTACTTTTGATGGCAAAGAAAAGTATAACTAATTTTGAAATATTTGTTTTGTCTCTTTCCAAATGTTTTCAGGTTAACATAAACACTAAAATGGTAAATGACTTTGCGGAAATGAAAATAAATCTAAAACTTTCGGGTATTTGGAACTGCTGTCAAAATCATCAATGGTAAAAATGTTTTGAATAAAAAACCCGTCATTTCAAGACTTAGACGAATGAAAACTAAAAACAATAATGAGCATTTTTTACATTTTGCACTAACTGTTATACATGTATAAAGGTTACGTGAAGGAATGGTTGGAGATGCGATTAGCCCTGGTAATAGTTGCTTGGTTCACCAGCGAATGAGGGAGGTCGAGGTAGAATTTCTAACTATTGAACGTCCCGAAACACTTCAACATCTGAACGTAGCGTTTCCAAACTTGTCTGAGCTTGAGGTCTATGTGAGGCCTCCGGCAGGAATTTCTCTAGAAGAGACACAATCCTGGTTCGAACAGGCTTTCCTTTTCATCTCCCAAATGCAGAGATTAACTAATTTCACAATTAGCTTTCGTTATTGGGAATGCAATGAATTTAACGTGGATTTAAAAAAAGCGTTTATCATTCTGAAAGAAACGCCCAGTAAGTACAAAGTTGTTACCAGTATCTTTTGTTGAGTGAGTTTAAATTTTGTGTGGAATACTGATATTCTCACAGATTTTATTAAAGTTTGTCTAATTTTTTTAAAAGATTTGTTAAAAATGACCTTCTGGAAGTGGGAAGAGAATGTAGACGAGGATGAACATTTTAGAAAAGCAAATTCGATAGTTGATTCATTTCCAGCTCTCATTGGAGCTACAAACATACGCCGAATTTGTCTCTTTAGGGCCCCGGTACGTCTTACTTCTCTATTATTTTGACTTATTGCATAAGTTAAAAGTGCAAAAATATACCAATGATATTAAAAAGATCTGTTGTACTGAATACGTTGAATGGCCGGATTTAAATTTCGTCTATTTTTTATTTCAAGTGGGGAGGTCAAGTTGACGAAAAATTGGAAAAGAGGATCTTTCAACTACAAACTGATTTTGCAGACAGCCAGATATTTCTACACGTAGATTTACAGAAAGCTGATCAGTGTAATTATTGAGTTTTACCAGTCGTAATGATAGCAATTTAGGTGTGATATGTAATTTCTAACATGTTTGGCAAACATAGTCAATGATGAGGGTCAGAAGAATATCCGAATATATTTGATTGCATTTTTTCGTTTTTTTACAAGCGTACAAATTAACAAGTTGGTTTGAACAGTTAAACAATAAAACATTTTATAGTTTAAAATGTTGTATTGTTTAACTGTACAACGGTTCTTTAAAATTTCAATCTTGTTCAACGTTTTAGTAATCTACAAATTATTTTATTTAATCTGTGTACAGCGTTGCCACATAACATTTTAGAAAAAACAGAAATCACTGAGAATGTTAAGGGCATTTCACTTTGTTTCTAGTCCCCCAGCCATCTGACGTTTATCTAAATCTATATTTTTTTGGAAAAGATATGCCCATTTCGTCGAGACAAAATTAACTTTGATCAGAAAGATAAAATATCCTAGCATTAAAACATTAATATTTTGGTTAATTTCCATTGAATAAGTTACTATAATTAATGTTCTTTTTCGTTATAAGATTAATTTCTATCCTTGCAAAATCAGTTGTCAGTTCAGTGACAAGTGATTTGCAATTTTGAAATTAAAATGTTTCGAATTAAAAACTGATTTAATAGCAGAATCACTTCCAAATCTTCTGGACGCTTCCAAACTGCGTCAAATGACCATCGAGTATTTACCGGTACGGCCAGGGTTTCGTTTTTTGCGCAAGAAATGCATTTTACCCACCCACTGCAAGAAACTGCACGAAATGAACAAAATGCAAGAAATGTGAGAAATTAAAATAAATTTATAATAAATTTTAACAGCTAATTAGGCTAAAACTAATGCTGCAGTGTTATAAGGCTTTATTTGAGTATCATCAAATGAGTATATATAGATTTCTGTAGGTTGCATTTGAAGTTTTGTTTTTTACAATGTATTAAAGGTTGTTGAACTCTACACAGCTTCATTAAATGGTGGATTCAAATTTTAGTTAAAAAAAGTCTATATATGCTCATTTTGAAGCTAAAATAAAGCCCAATAACACTGCAGCATTAGTTTTAGCCTAATTAGCTGTTAAAATTTATTATCAATTTATTTTAATTTCTTGGATTTCCTGCATTTTATGCATATTAGTGAAGTGCAGTGTTTTTTTGAATTTTCTTGTACCAATTTCTTGCAGGTGGGTTTATTCCCCCTAAACCCTGAGTGTAGCCTTAAGCATTTTTTTGTGCAAGTTTTAACGAGAACGATAATGCTTAACTAGATTGAATAAATTTGTGCAAAATATGTTGCAAATATGATAATTACAAAGTTAATGAAATGAAACATATCATTTAGAAAAATGGATGAATCAAATAACTCATGTTGCAAGGATTGATGGAAATGTGATAAAAATACAAAAAATTAAGAAAGAATTTTATCATCGTAATTACTTTTAATGTAAATTCATAAAAAATCGGATGATTAGGATTTTTTAGATCTAGGAAAATAAATGTACTTTATTTTGCAATAGCCGATTAGATAGAACATTTTTATGAAAGATAAAAAAGCGCTTGAATAAAAGCTGAGGAAAAATTGTTATAACATTTTACAATACTGAATGAATTACAATTTAGT
>JAQFYJ010000191.1:0-17342 GCA_034694685.1 Isotoma anglicana | reverse complement strand
ATCTTTCTTTAATGGTTTTCAGAAAGGACCGGTAGCTCAGACGGTGTTTGAAAGGGATTTAATAACGAAGAATCCATCTGCGTCTGAAATTATCAACGAAAGTGGAGCTTATTGTAAGAAAACAGCTGAACGAAACTTTCCAAATGCTGTGCTTGGATATGTCACGCCGGTAAGGTTAATCCTAAATATGTGCGTTTATTTAGTACGTTCGTGGGGTGGAAAAATCTAAAAGTTAGTTTAAAAAAAATTGTGTGGATAGTGGAACAATCACGGATATGACGTGGCCAAGACATTCGCCAATAAATTCACAATGATCTCACCTGTTTGGCTGCAAATCAAGAGGAAACCTTCAGGAACATTCCATATGACTGGAACTCAAGATATTGATCACGAATGGGTTCGAGACGTCAGGAAACGTGGGAAGAAATCTCAAGTTAAAAGTAAGTTTTTATGATGGATGGTGTAAATACATTGTGGATATTTTAGTACTTTTTATAACACCATCTCCAACAATTAAACTTTGCAGTTGTTCCAAGAATCTTATTTGATAGTTGGTCCAGTGATGATTACTATGCCTTATTCACAACTGGTACGGAGCCTAAGGAGCTGACAAAAACGATCGTCATGTCTGCAAAAGTAATTATTTTTGCCTCTAACAGTTTAAGAGTTTATTATTAACAACTGTTATCTAAATGACTAAAGATATCTATATGATAATTCAAAAAGGCGTACAAGTTCGATGGAGTCGTTCTAGAAGTCTGGAGCCAGTTAGGAGGGCAAGCTAAAAAAGCACTGCAGATGCTTGTCAAATTACTCGGTGAAGCGTTGACAAAGGCTGATCTCAAGTTCATTCTAGTTATCCCACCGCCAATAACTAATGAAGGGAAACCTGGAATGTTTGACAATGATGATATGAAGCAGATTTATGCTTATGTGGATTATTTTTCAATCATGACGTACGACTACTCAAGCCCTGAACGACCTGGTAAGTATAAAGTCGTATTTGACGAGTGGGTCTAAGCTAAGGTCTAAGCTAAATGAGCATGGCTTAAACTTAAAGGATTATCTCTTGTTTGTTACAGGAGCTAACAGCCCCCTAAAATGGATTGAAAAATGTGTCAAAGCATTATCTCCCCATAAACAAGAAAGGTCAAAGTTCCTAGTTGGCTTGAACTTCTATGGATATGAATACACATCAACTGGTGGCCGTCCTGTTATAGGAAAAGACTATTTAGAATTGGTTTCAAAATCGAAGAGCATTCAGTGGAGTGAAGATGTTGAGGAACATTACTTCGAAGTCAAGTAAGATTAATATGCAATAATATGCATTGACGATGATGTAAAATAATGAAAAAATCGTGAAGAAATGATTTGATTGTTTTATGGCACTCTAGGGATAAAAACGGAAAGCATACAGTATTCTTCCCAACGTTGCAGTCCATTCGACGACGGGTAAAACTTGCTGAGGAGTTAGGATGTGGCCTAGCAATTTGGGAACTGGGACAGGGACTTGATTACTTCTACGACTTACTTTAAATACTTCAGAGCCATAAGTGTAGAGCAATAAGAATTAAATATTTATTTGTTGATATAAGAAACTTTTTACTGGTTTGAATTAAAATGGTTGTGGTTGTTGAAACTGATATAACATTGTTCTAGATCCCTGATTTAATGTATCTCAGAAAAATTCATTGGAAGGAAAGCTAAAATTAATTTTATTGTTTTCATATTTATCAAGGATTGATCATCCCATCGAAGCTAGAAAATGAAAAAAAATGAATCTAGAACATCTCCAAAGCCCCGATTTTTTCATTCCGGATACAAAAATGGTTTAAAATATCATAAATTACTTTTTATTAGTTCAGTTTTGTTTTTATTATTGTAGTAATTTACAATAATTAATAATTATGTAAAAATACATGAGTTAGTGGCATTTACAGGGCTAATTTATTTTTTTAACCATATTGCTCAGTCTTACATCCGGAACCAAGATTAACATCACATATCATTTTTTAATCCATTTTCTCCCACAACGGTATTTTATGTATTTCCTGTGTTTCCTTCAATAGAAAACAAACTTGTTAGGATCCTTCTGTCTTCGTTTGAGTTTTTAATCTTTCTAATCTGAGGAGAATATTATCGTTCTACATGGAGGCGGTGGCCGTAACACATCCGAGGCTAGTAGAAATTGAAATCATCTACATTGGGCATAGTAGTTACTCCTGTCCGTATTAGAAAACGATGAAGCCAGCCATTGGAAGCCTTAAACTTGTCTTCCATAATTCCCATCCTCTTTGCAATAATCTTTGCTTGCGTTTGAATGTCAACTGTTGTAAACCGCAATTTTTTCGTCTGTAAATCTACTATCCATTCAAGTAGTTCGATTTCCATATTTGCAAATTTTGGTTTGGGCAACCTCCTCGTCCGCTTTTCCGTCGGTTCCATCCGTTCGAATTGATTTGTCTTACGTTTCCAAAATCTTATATTGGATTCACTGATTCCAAGCACTCTTGCAGCTTCTCGATTACTTCGAAGCCTTGTTGCAAGTGAGATCGATCGATCAAATTATTTTTTAAATTTGAAAAATACGTATAGAAGGCTTTTTTATTTTTTTGTTAATTACCTCCAATTTCTCTTTGATTGTGAATGTGCATCGTTTTCGAAAAACATGAGGTTTCCGAGAATTCATTGCGATGTAATCAATGCTTATAAATTACTGAAGAAACTGTTGCTAGAATCTTTTACAGCATATGCCTTATGCAATGTATGTATATCATTTCCATATCGGATAGAGGGAAGATATTCTAATTTTACATGCATTTTTCACATTGTTAGGGAAACAAAAATTGCATGTCATGTGTCTAGAATCTAGAAAAGATCAACGATTGGCAAATTTTACATCCGACTTATTGAACTTTTGGTCCTTTGAAATTTTCTATTGGATCAAAGATGTATAGCATATTGTCTTTTATGTATTTTGAACTTAATTTCTATTAATTTATTTCGAATTAAAATTTGCTTCGTTTTCTTAATCTGGACTTACGATACTCAAAACTCATATACTATACTTTTTTCAAAGAAGATATCCACCCACGGGTCTGGCAGTCAGTTCTGAGACTAAATAAAAACCCATATTGTTTCATACCTAAATAATCTCTCTTTTCTCTTTGCAGCTGACTAATTAAACATCTCAGAAGATTTGCATTCAATAAAAAATATAAGTTCTGAGTTATGATACCCCTTAGCCTTGGACATTTATGAAAACTTGTTGATCAATACAATAGTATGAAGGAAAAACAAAAGTATAATTTTTCATCATGTCAAGGCACATAATTTAACTTTTAGTTTAAAGTCTCTATGCAAAATTTTAATTCCATTCCATCCAAACATCAGTCTTGCTAGAAAAGCCTTGTGAAAAGAAAACTCTGAAAAATGTACATGATCTTTTATTGAGCGTTGAGGCCGATTGCGGATGCAAAATATTCGCCACAATGATAAATGACTGATGTTATGTTTGCATTATAAAGTCTTGACAATTTTGTCATACCACAAATAGCTGAGTAAATATTGCTTAGCAAAGATTGCACATATAATAATAAAATAAATACTCTTCATCGATTTATTTTATAGTAGTCAAAAGTGACACAGAGGAGATAAAATAAATCATTATGAGCTCAATATGACCATGTACGAGGCGACCGCGACCCACAAAGAATCACTAACCAAAGATAAATGTATCGTATGTCATTTCTACTTTTTCTGCCAGTCTAGCATATGGGCATAAGACTGGATAACTTTTTTAGTTTCAAGCATATCCTGTGTATCAATTAACCCTAACGCATTATCATAAAACGGTATAGACATAAGTAATGATTTAACCGTTATTTATGAGTATTAATTTATTTTATTGAACTAAGTAATTTCACGCATATTAAGAATATTTACATTTTACTGCTATTACTTTTATAGGAATTTTTGCAGGTTTTTAATAAAGCTTTTTTACAACTTGAGCAACTGAATGATCTTAATTTACTATGTAGTAGTCATATACAAATACAATGTGTTTTTAAAATATGCAGATATACATCACTAATATAAAACATGAGAAACCTTTCCAGGTTGATAATAATAACTTTAGCAAATTTTTCCAGAAAGAGTTTTAAATACCATAAAGAAGCTATTATGCATTTTTCATCTCTTAACTTTTTGATATGACCAAATGTTATATATTATAAAAGTTTAGAAAAAGGCATAGGCATATTGCAAAATTCCTGTTTACAATAAGAAAATAAACGTCAAAGATAATCAAGCTGTGTCCATACCATACCCAACTGATCTTTTTGTATGCTATATTTAAAGAAATGGCAAACTTGTATATTACATTCATGGCATCCCTAATATTATTTATCGTCGTGGGGTCTGGGTTGGGTTGTGGTATCACCAGATTTGCTTCTTTTTCATCATCATCACAGAATACCTACCTAACTTACCTGTCCTCTCTCTCTCTCACCTGTGTGGATGTATCTATACAAATGAATCTGTATGTAATGTAGTAAAAGAAAACAGCACGGGATTTTGATATGTTTAAATGTATGCTTTCAGTTAGTGGAATAACGAACCTTTGGTTTAACTAGTCTCGTGAGAGGTTTTAGTTTACAGATTCCCTTGAGTTTAACTACACTCGAATTACCAGTCTGTGTTAAGCTGACTTCTCGCTTCAACATATCCTCAGCTGTGCCAACTTCCCAATTACCGTCATACATTCTATTTAACTTTACTTTACATTTATTTTAACTTCACAACACTTTTCGATATGAATTAGAAGTCGAACGAAACCCTTTTTTCGTAGTAAGTATCTAGGGAATCTATTAAGGACGCTGGGGGATACTCTGAAGAAAATGATTGAGCTGGAAATAAAAATATTGGAATAAAATTCAAAGATCTTTTCATAGGTTGAGCAACAAGTGGTGCAGTTTTGTTTTCTCAGGAGGAAATAAGAGTTTGCAAAAATGGAAACTGGAAACAACTCCAAAGTTCTCCACTTTGGAGATGTTGTCAGCATTTATGGAGAGGGAATGGTCGCCGGATTCCTTAGCACTTTGGGGTATTTTGTGCACTTTTTTAAAATGAGAATTTGAATTTTTAAATTGGTTTATGTAAGAAGAGATTCGAATGTTAAGGTGGTTTTTGTCTGGGAAGATTATTGTAGGTTAATAACTGTAAAGTGTAAGATAAAACATGAGATAATTTTTATTTGTTATTGTAATTGTATTTTTGTGTATTTTTATTCATTCAATTTATTCTCAAGGACTCGATCATTCATTTTATATAGGTAGATAATAGTGTTTAGTTCAAAGTCAAACTATCATCGTTTGTATTTGTAATTGTAATGTTTGTTATAATAATGCACAGATAGCTCCGGTTACATTTTATTATTTTTACTGAGAATCATTTTTTATTCTTTTCTATTGCTTTGCTTCGTGTAGATAAGTAAAGTTTGTTTTCTACGCAGAAATTATTTTGATAGGAAGATGAGTGTAGGAAATTAATTTCGTTATTATTATTGATTTGATTTTTGGAGATTATTAGAGTAAGAATGGTGTAGATATTTATGTGTCTCAGTAGCCTGTCAAAAAACATTGTGAAGTATGTGTACCACTGGGTCGGTATGTGACGGATGTATGTTAAAGACAGTTTTAATTTTTAAATAATGAATGCGTGGAACTTTAATTATTTTTTATTCGAAACCTAATTTGTAATAAATAACGAATTGGATTCAACGTATGATTTTATGAAAATGTTTCAGAGAAAAATGAACAAAATATATATAATTTGAGATTCGAATCTTAATTTTTCTTGGTTTTAAAACGTTCAGTTTTAAAGGACCAAACATCTCTTTATTTATTCAAACTCAGACAGATTTATTTATACGGAAGAAATTATATATTTTAAAAAGTTTAAAACCTTAAGACCAAGGCTAGCGTGTGATATTGAATTTAAACATTACAAAACCTACGGAGAATTTCTGAAAATATAAAGCAACAATCGACTTCTTTTCCTGATTAGCAAACTAAATTTACTAATGAAAAGCTTTAATTAGATTTTTACATGCATTTTAAATGGGGCAAAATGAAGGAACTAAAATGCCTCCGGTGGTGGTGGTATACGACCGAATATGTTCTCTGGTTCTCCCATCTCATGACATGAGTTTTTATGCTTTCGGAGTATGCATTATAGCATAGCTAAGCATTAAAATAAATCATTGTAATTTGAAGCAACTACTGTTACGACATTCTGTGAAACTTCAAAGGACGGACGTCCTTAAAATATTTTAAACTTTAACGATCTATCCATGACTTTAATTTAATTTCTTTAATAAATTTCAAGGTCGGTAGACGATAGATGTGTCGTCTGTCCGGGTAATGGAAATCTACAAAATCCACCGAAAAAATTTAGGGGTTGGTTAACCTTTAAACATAATATTTTTTTAAACAATGCCAACCGTAGCAAGTTTTGATTTGGAAAAAAATTTAATGTTTAGATTGCTTATTCAAATTATGTCCTGCTATGAGGTATTCCGCTCAGCAACAATACTGGCATGCTTCAAGGACAAATATTACCTCAAGAACTCACGAAGAAGTTAATTTGATGAGGAGTCTTCATGTAATGCCAGAATTAAACATTTAAAAACCTAGGATTGAAAAGGAAATATTTTTTGAAATAATATTCCATTGGGAAATTTTTAGCATGCTGCTGAGTTAGAGAGAGAACAAAATGGAAAAGACACTTCGAAGAAAGTCGGAATGCCCCTGTCTTATGGAAGTAGCGTGCAGGTAAATAAATACATGGCTTTGTTTTCCGGTTCCAGAATACCCCGATTTCTTCCTTTTCTTGAGATTTGGCTGTAAAGTAAAATCTCATGTTTAACGGACACCTAGGGTCAGGGTGCTTCTAATTAATATTTTGAGAACATTTTGATATTATGTTTTCTTAGAAATGAGATAAACCTCAGGGGCAATGAGCACATAACCTTTGGGTGTGTCGAGTGTCGATGAGTATGCACCCTTTTGTCTTTCACTAGTTTTCAAAGCACCCAGGGCATCCACATGAGACGTCTATTTATTGCTAAACTAAACATTAAAATATTGTTTATTGATTCTAAATTCATCTCATCATGATGATAGTGAACAGTGTGCTAATTGATTTATGATTGCAGCTTCTTCACATGAAATCTAATAAGTACTTGACGGTGAATAAACGCATTCCTGCCAAGTCAGACAAATTGGCAATGAGGGTCTATCTCGACAGACATGGGAATGAGTACTCTTGGTTTCAAATAACGCCTTCATTTAAACATAGAGCTTTAGGTCAGTGATTTATTTAACCGCTTGAAGCGAAAAGAAAACAAATCAAAAGTGTTAATTTTATTTATACACTTTAAATCGATTTGTGGATTTACAGGAGACCCCGTTGTGGCTGGTGATGAAGTGATATTGACCGCTGCAGGAAATACACAACAATGTCTTCACGCTTCTGACCTTTGTCTGAATGATAATCCAGGATCTCATGAAGTATTTTCTTTTCTTATTGAATACAAATTATCAAATTCATAATTATTTATGGAATGTTTTGTAATTAAATGTTTCTTCTTTTGATCTAATTTCTAGGTGAACTTCTCCTCGAATAAAAAAGCTTGGTGTCTCGTCCTCTTTCTAAACTATGCTGAAAACATCCCAGGGATCTTAAAAGGCGGAGATGTTGTCAGATTATTTCACGTGGATGAAGAAAAATTCTTAACTTTGGACGCTTATGAGCAAAATCAATATGTCTTCTTACGAACTACTCAAAGAGCTACAGCGACTTCCGCAACTTCTAGTAAAGCACTTTGGGAAGTTGAGGTTCGTGTGGGTTGTGAATTACATTCAACATTTGAAATTGTTAATTATTGTGAAGTATAATGTTTGATGTGGTGATTGTATAGGTTTTACAACAAGATCCTTGTCTTTCCGGTGCTGGCTATTGGAGTTCTATCTATCGACTTAAGCACATGGCAACAGGTCTTTATGTTGCTTGTGATGGAAACCCATATGCGTACACTTCCGGTTATAGTGAATCCCCACAGAGTTTGAGTGTGTAAATTTAAGTTTTGTAACGAAATATATTATGATGAATGAAGGATTGCTTTTAATTATATTTATTGCAATTGACAGGTGTGGACGAGGGGGAAGAACCAACGATATTTCCAATACCTGTTCAAGACAGAAATCAAACGCTTTTTGAATTCTGTCCTACTGCTGCAGAAACTGATGAAGCTGTTCTACCTGAATCTTCGTATATTCGTTTGAGGCATTATTCTACGCGGAGATGGGTCAGGGCTACGAAGAGTCCTATAGATGTTAATGAAGAAGTACCTGTTATGTCTAAGGTTTGTGGCAATACATTTGGCCTTTTGAAAATTTTTGAAAACGGAAATGTGGATATTTACTTTTTGATTCTCTGATATAGCTCATTATTTCATCTACTCGAAGAGACGAAGAAGCTTTCCAAGTTGTGCCAGTGTCACCTTTAGAAGTTCGAGATTTGGATTTTGTCAACGATGTTTGTGAAGTTTTGAAAGATTTTTCTCAGAAGTTGAAACATCGAGGAATTACTGCTCATGATAGACGGTTAGGGTTGCTTTCTTAAAAGTTGTCTTTGATTTAAGTGCACGCACGTATAGACGATTAAACTGTTTTTTCTTAGAATGGTGTGCAACGTTTTGAAAGAAGTCATATTTTTCATTTCCGAGTCGGACTCAAGTCATCATAATGAAGATCCTTTGGATTTTGTCGTGGATGAAGTTTCAAGAGATAGACAGAAGCTTTTAAGAGAACAATTTCTTTTGAAATATGTTTTTGAAATACTTCAAGTAATTTTATTATTTCATACTGCCTCTCGTATAATTACTGTTTGTAAAGAAACCCTTGTACCTAATTTCTAATGAATGTGCTTTTAGGCTCCAATGGATAAAAATACAGGAAATATTCTTCCTGCCTATCAAGATGAAGATGGTACGATGCAATCAAAGTGGAAATATACTTTCAGATTGTGTTACAGAGTCTTGTGCCTTAGTCAGGAGAAATATCGAAAAAATCAAGTGTGTAAAATAACAATAAAAATTAGTATAATTATTGAAACGATGTAAATAGATATTGAAATGGGAAACTTGGTTTACAGGAAAATATTGCAAAACGCTTTGGATTCATGCAAAAGCAAATCGGCCTGGATATCCATGCCGAAGAGACTATTACAGCTTTAGTTCATAACAATAGAATGTTGTTGGAGAAACACATTACTATAAATGAAGTAAACACTTTTGTTCGTCTTCTTAAGAAAAATATTAGCAGATGGGATTACAGATTTTTAGATCATCTTTCTGATCTTTGCGTTTCAAACAAACTGGGCATTCCAAGTACGCAAGAAATCATTTGCAAAGTTTTACTAAGTTCTGAAAACTTTTCTGCGTTATTAGATGCAAGGTAAGCAACAGTTCTATTTTGTATTAAACGCTTACATCTTTGACTGAGTAAGTGATAAATGTCAATTTGTAATTTTAGAATGACACAAGATTATGCACAACATAATAACCATGACTTTTACCATCAAGGACCAATACTAGAGAACGCACCCGTCTACAGTGCAGATGTTACTTTATACAAAGATGGTGTGAAGGTATGGACATTTATAATGAAGACGCTGAATTTGCTCATGGATTCCTCTGTTTAAAATGGTTATCTTTGTGCTAAACAGATGAAAAGCATATCGGAATTGGCAATGAAAGCAAGTCTTGGGTTTGGTGAAGATGCAGCCATATTGAAATACTATTGTCATCAGCTTGACTTATTTTCCAATATGTGTCTCGGAAGACAAAGTCATGCTATAGTACAGTTATCATCAAGGATGGATATAAAAATTCTATTAAGGTAGGAACTAATCAATTATGTCTTTGAAATTAGAATAGTTTATGCAATGATTTACATTCAGATTTAATTATTTTGTTTAGATGCATGTCTGCAGAATCTTTGCCATTTGAACTTCGAATCTCTTGCTGTCGTTTAGCGAGGAAATTGCATGTTGATGTTGAGCCTCAAAAAGAAGAAAAGAAGGTCTCACTTTCAAGACTTTGGTGGGAGGATCCCAAATTTAGTGTGGATGAGTAAGATCAATTTTGTAATTTAATTGTTTTACTAAGCATTTGTTAATTAAAAGTGTAATAGCTTCACGAAAAAATATATTATATTGATATATAGGCTTTAGGTACAGAAATAAGGCTTCATTATGTATGGCAATGAGTATCAGCGGATTTGAAATTTCAAATTGTAAAATTAATAACTAAAGTTTTATTTTTAAGGTATGATGGCCATCATGCAACAAGAAATGAGATCAAAGAAGCTCAAATTAGGAAGTTTGAACCGACGATGGTTTTCATCGAAAAATATCTTCATATAGTTGCTGACAAAAATCAATTCCATAATATTCTTCAAAACAAGCTCTCTGTAGAGGTAAGTATATAGTGTGTTAACCGCAATGCTTGCATTTGCAGATTTACAGATTTGATTTGGACCATAATGTACATTTATAATTACAATGTAATTTTTGTAAATTGAAGATTTTAAAACTAGCCAAAGAATTTGCCCGTTTCGGATTTTACGGTATGGGAGCCCTGAATCAACTGCGAAGAACTCTTTTAACAATTTTAGCATCTTTATCAAAAGAAGCCATATTAGATTATAGTGAGTCAGACTATACAAAACCTTTCACCTTTATAAAAATGTCAAAAAATATGATATACCTAATAACATTCAATTATCTAATAATTATCGCGATAAATAGAGAGTCAGAGTATATCACTGAAAAAGTCAAGTCATAAACTTTTAACTACCGAACGACAAGAAAAACTTACCGAAGAAGAAAACGAATCAGTTTTATTGGATATGAAAGTTAACATTTTGGAAATTTATGAGGTTATTACTTTTACAATGATTATTTTCATTCTTTTGTCGAATACTTAATCCAGTGTTATAGAATTGGTCTTGAATTTCAATTTCAGCACATCCATGAAGTCATTTTGGACTATAGACTGACAAACTTGCTCTCTTTCTTAAAACAATACACATTAGAAGGACATTCAATAGCTGATATGAATTTAGAATACTTTCTAGAAATATTTGAAAAGAGTGTAAACATTTGGTAAAAGCAATTAAATTCAAAAATTAACCAAAAGCAGCCGTCTTACTTTTAAATGTTGAATGAGACTAAAATTATTTTGTTTCTGTGCATTTAGCGATGACGATTCCAACTTCCTTCGTCTCCTTTTATACAACGTGGCTTCAAAACGGAAGCATTATCCACTGGTCAAAAGTGCTGTAAAATTACTTATGTCTACTTTCAACCAAAGAAGAAGATTATTTAATGCGCTTGAAAAAGTCAGTAATAAATATTAGCGTGAAGTAAAGTGTCCCTACAACGCTCCCAAAAACCCAATTTAGCCCGAATCCACCCCAAAACATCAGACACAAACCTCAGTTAAATTAAAGCATGACAATGTTAATCGTAATCGTAATCAATTTGATAACTTTAGACTCAAATTTTGAGCAGCCGAAACGATTCAGCTGTTTTGAATGAGATAAAGGCTTTACTGGAGAGAATATCTGGAGCAGTTAAAGATGCCAAGACCCGCCGAAGACATGAATGGAAGCAAAAGAATTTCAAAGACATTAAAGTACCAACAAATAGAAAATATATTAAATTTTCATTTCTAAAAAGGTTCATCATGTTAAATTATGTTTTTTAAATAAAGTATCGAAGTATGGATGAAGGGATTGAAGACGGGACAGAGCCATATCATGCTGATGAAACGTCTCCAAATGCTTCACAAACTCGCGATGAGTCCTTCTCCCACACAAGACATAGTGCTATTGCACGAACACCTTCACTAAAATATCCATTGTTAAGCTACCTACCTATGATTTCAGAGGTAATTGAATCGTTTCGTAATCGTTTTTTAATTACAACTTTACTTACGTATTCAGGAAAGTAATTGTAATTGTTGTGTCAATTCAGGTTCTTCAGAAGATGAAAAAACTTTGCGTAAATTTAAGTGTAGACGGTGTGGAAATGTGTAACTGTCAAAATCAGCATTTACTCAGGGAGTGCAAAGTGGAAGAAGTTATCATTGAAGTTTTCAAACTACTACGAGACTCAAAGGATGAAGCGCATTTGAAACTTATGCTAGAAATCAGTCAATTTTTCCAAGCTTACTGTCTCGGCAATGGGGATAATCAAGCTATCATGGCGAATCATATTAAAGATCTCATAAAAATGGAAGTGAGTATTTGTTAACCTTTTCAACCGAGTTAGTTTTAAAAAAAGTTTTAAAAATTTTGTATTTGAAATCGCTGTTGTTATAGCCTTGGGTAGGAGAAGCTGCAGCAATTAAAGCGGTATACGAAGACAACATCCGTCTCTGCGCTAGTGTGACAGATGGACTGATACAGCATTTAGTGAAAAGAGTCTTTGAAAAACCAACTGAGCGTCACGATTCTGCTTCACAATACCTAATTGCTTTACAGACTATTGTGTGTCCTAAGCATTGCATCGTTCGTAGAAATCAAGAAACCGTGGTGTATCAGGTTGGTATTATTACACCTTTTATGGATGTATTTTTCAAATTAAAAAGAATATTGTTCGCAAGTAATGTAAAATTTCAAAATATTATTTCAATAGTTAGCCATATTTCATGACGAGTTGGTCAACTACCTTGGTTTTGGAACTCAGAAAAGTAGCGATTCGTACGGGGCTCATCATTTCTTTCCAAGTGAAGTTGAAAAATTTAAGTAAGCTCTTGCCAATTATCTAAAAATGACTATTGAACATTGAAAAAGGATTTCAAGAATAAAATCTGAAACTACATCCTCGTAGGTTTCACATTGAGTTGATAAAACTGCTGAGATATTGTACAATTGGGAAAAATGTCTACACTGAGTCACTATGTCAATCCCTCTTACCTCTGGATAGGATTGTAAGCGTCGTCTGCAGCGTTGAATACCCTATAGATGTACGTTTACCTTTTTTGGTATTACATTTCGTTCCAATAATGCAATGACAAATATTCTAAGGAAAAAACCCGTATTTAAATTGCAGGTTAAAGAAGCCTACGTGATGTTCCTACTTCATGCATTTTTAGTAACAGAAGTGGATGTGAGAAGCATCTACAGTTCAAACAGAATGTGGACAATATTTGAAAAGCATTTTATAGTGGAACTAGTCAACATCTGCAATTGCTCATTAGCCGAGGCGGAAGCAGATACCCGTAGTCAGAGTTATGTGACTGATGGTCTGATTTCTATTGTAAAAATTTTCTTCCAAAGAATTTTAACCCATTCACCTGGCTGTATTTTGGTAAGAAGCTTATCTGCTTCTTTATGTCTTTTGTCAAGTCTTTTTTTTATGTTTGTTAAATTTACATGATTTGTGTACAGGGGCATAAGGATTTATTTATAAATTTGCTCAAAGCAATTTACCGTCTTACTCAGACAAAATGGATTCGTCCTACAAAGCTTTATACAGCGCAAAAATGTTTGAACATTATGTACAAGGCGGGTAAGAGGGTTGGCAATTTGAGTAAAGTATTTGTAAGACTCTTGAGACCTAACCTTGAAAAAGGGATTGAAATTTTGGATTTCTTTCTTGATCTTTTAGCCTCATCTCAACTAATCTATTTGCCCTCTTACTTGACCCAAGAGATTGAAAAAAATTCAAACATGTTTTTATCTGAAGTGAGTCGGAGAGCGAAATGGATTTCGATGATAAATATTCCGAAAACAAGATCTCATGACGAGGTTTGGCTTAGAGCTCAATTTTATTTCGAATTTGAATCTACCTTGAGGGAAGTCAATTGGTTTTCCTTTTTTAATAAAATAAGTCTTTGATGATGATGTGATTATTTTTTATTTAAACTGTAGACCCCGGTGGTTACTTCTAATAAGATGACACAAGCAACGCAACATCTTTTGAGGAAAGTCAAGTCAAGTATTGAAGATATGATTGTAGCTGAGACAACTACACTGACGGATGTGCTGTGTGGAGCTGAATCTCTTTTTCCTAAGTCAACTCCTGCATACACTTTGTGCGAAGGGGGAAAACTTATCGAAAAGTGAGGAACACTCAAACCAAGGAAATTCAGAGAAATATTCAAAAGTTTATTTCTAATCAAATGTCTTTTCCAGGTTTATTTTACATGCGGAGAAACTAGCCGATGAGGGGGAGAGCGAGTTATGCGTCAGTATTCTGGGCATTCTTCAGGATATTTTGGAAAGGAAAGAAATCTCCACTGATAGGGTTAGCTTCTGTAAACAAAATCTTATGGTCTTAGTAAAAAATGAAGGGGGGATTAAGTGAAGCTTCAATAATCACTTGGGTTCATTTTCATGATGATTAAGCCTTATTGACAACTGTGGTTTCTTAAGAATGAAGGAGCTTGTTACGGTTCCTTAAGTCATTAGTTCGACCTTTTGGGTAATGTAATATAGGCATACTTGGGAATGATTGAGGTAATTAAAAAAGGGGGGAGGGTTGGTCGAATAGGCTTAATCATCCTGAGGGAATGAGAGGACGTGATTTCTGAATGAATCTTAAGCCGACGCTACTGAATATTAATGTTTTCTTGCTGGTGTGCTTTCAAGTGGAAATGTTTTGAATAATATTATTGAACTATTCAACAGGCGAAACGAATTCATGCAAATCTACTGGAAAAGTATTTGGAGAGGAGTGAAAGATCAACTTCCTTTCTTTCCAAGCTTGGCAATAAGGGACAAGAAAGCAGCAGTAGTTGTATGTTTGTTTGTTTGTATAAGAAATTATAAATACAAATTAATGAACCCACTGTGTTCAGTTATGCCACGGCTGAGTTTGTTTTAAGGGCAAGGGAAATTATCTGGGGAGCCACATTACATTCTGGACCAGCTGGGAGCGTCCAGATTGGTTGTAATGCTTTTGACCAAGTTGGACAAAGCTCCAGATGTCTTACAACAGTCTATTAATCTTGGGATTTTGCTGCTAAGTGGAGAGACGGTGGAGTTACAAAGAAGCTTTTACAATCATCTTTCTTCTTGTTCAAAAAGCCATAACTTCATGAAGGTATTAGGAGAAATGGGGAGACACTTGCTAGACTATCACCACAATAAGTCTTGAAGACACAGCTTAAGTCAGAGAGTAGACTTTCTTACGTTTTGTATTTATAGCTTTGACTGTCAAGAGAGAGACACATTCCCAGCATGTTATTTAATCAGATTTCACAAAGACCTGTTGCTTCATTGCTGCACTAGAAATACGCTATGAAAAGAATGAAGGCTTACGTTTTATATTTATCGTTCAACCATAAATCATGTGTGTGGTTTTGATGAGTTCTTACTTCCGGTACCATATTGTATTGGATGATGACTTTAGAGTAATTCTCCAAATTTGGTTGGGACCAATAGGAATTATAATTTGTGCTTGTTAAGAAGCCCTTTCAGTAATAATGCAGCCTTTAATTTTGCACCCATTTAAATGACCGGCTGTTGACCCATATATTCCTATTGAATATCAATCAACTTATTATTAGGAAAAACAAGCGTGTGATTTACTCAAGACCCTTTTGTATCTATTGCTTGTACAATTTGTATGGAATTTAAAGTATATTTACTCCAAATGCTTCCAGGTACTTTATGACATTTTACGAGAAGTTGGTGAAGACTTTCGGGCTGTGGCTAAAACAAAGATAAGTGATATTGCAAGAGGAGATTCAAAATCTCACCTTACCCACAGCACTCTGGCGAAAGATGATGTTTCGCAAGGTAAACGTACGTAATCGGCAATAAATGTATAAATTGTATTAAAAATTAAAAATAAGCTTGAGTAAGGAAAAAATTGAACCCTCTTAAGATTAAAAGAAAAAAAGAAAGGATAGAACAGTATCTAAATGTAAGAAATCTAATTATTTCCACTTTAGATGGGCATAGGATCCTTCGAGTATCGAAGAAAATGTCAGAAGATATGCTTAACGCAACGCAAGAAGTCGTAATGGGATTTCGACGGCTGGCATCAATGAAAGGTGACTTTTACTTCACTTGGTATAAAAATTAATGCTAAAACTTGCTCTGATTCGTCAATAAATTTCGTACTAATTTTGGCAAAAATTAAAAAGCTAGCTTTACTCTGGGTCTTTTCCTCACATTTTGTGTCGTGTCCAGAGCTCAAGAGTATGACTTGTAAAGCAATCTGAAACCCCACTTCTAATGTACACCAAGTATAAGATAATTTGTTTTATTGCAAAAAGCATACTCTTAAAATGCGTACGGTCCAGGTACAAAATCATATACTACTAACCTACTACACATGGAGAAAGTACATACTTAGGTATAAAGGATGAACTGAAGTTTCTCAGTTTTCTTGTGTGTTTTTTAGATTTGGTATAAGTCAGTGTGTATATGTAATAGAGAAAGTTGTTGTGATATAGGGAGTGGAATCTCGAATATCAATGACATGATGTTCTCCATGGATGATGAAGAAGACGATTGGGCTGGAGTGGCCACAACTGTTCTTAGAAAGGATGGATACGCAATATCCAGTCTTAAACATCCCAGAGAAAAGCTCTTAGAGAGTTCACTCCGATTCCTTCAACTTCTATGCGAGAATCATAACTTGGAAATGCAGGTACAGATACCACAGAGATTGTTGTTAACAGAGTAGCAGAAGGAATGATTATGATGTTGATGATGGTGAAAGTGGGAAATGACTCGAGATGTGTGTGCTTTCCTTTTGTCAACAGAGATATTTGAGGAAGCAAGGAAACAAATCAGACAATCAGGATTTGGTTTCTCAAACATTGTACTTCCTGGACTGCATTTTTGACTCGAACACAGGCAGTCCGGGTTTAATTGGCCTACTTGTTGATGAACACAATATAGGCTTAATAAATCAAACGCTCCGAACACTCACTGAGTTCTGCCAAGGCCCTTGTTTAGAGAATCAGAATGCTCTCATTCTTCATGAATCTAATGCAATTGATATCGTTACAACTTTTGTCGCACATGACATCACCCCTTTGAGTAAGCGACGACTGGACCTTGTGATGGATTTGAAAAATCATGCGAGTAAACTTGTCCTTTCTCTTATGGAAAGTAAAGATGGAATTGAGAAATTTGAGAAAATAAGCAAAATGAATATTCGGAATATGGTAATAATTAATGTCTCTTTCGCTTGAGTATCTCTATCATTATAATTGTATTTGATTAGTAAACATTTATGTTTACTATTCAGAT
>JAQFYJ010000190.1:0-17364 GCA_034694685.1 Isotoma anglicana | reverse complement strand
GTTAAATTAATTTAAAAACTCAATAAGAAAATGGAAAAGTTTAAAGCCATCATCTCCGTCAATTTTAAACGAAATTTCTAATGAATTTTTTCGAAAATTTCAGCGATTTGATTTTTAAAAAACCAGGGACTTTTTATGCTAGAGGTTTTTTTCTATCGCTGTCAAATTTCAAAAAACCGATAAAAACTTTTGTAATGGGTGCAATTTCCAAGATATTAAAACCCGTAATCCGCAATAGCAATACAAATATTGTTTTTTGACGCATTTTATTGATTTTTTAATAGTTTTAAATTGACATCGATAGAAAAAAAACTTCTAAAATAAAAAGTCCCTGGTTTTGTGAAGCTCAAAACGACTCGTTAAAAAAACTCATTCGAAATTTCGTTTAAATTTGACGGAAATGGCTTTTAAACTTTCCCATAGGATCATTGAATCTCATGCATCATATCGTTAACAAATCAAAACTATTTTACAGAAAATAATATTTTTCATATACAGACGCATTTAGAACTATTTTTCTGTTGTTTTCTTGATAAATACAGCAAAGTTAGAAGTAAAATTTAATTTTTGTTCTGGAATAAAAAACCGGGACACAATTCCAAAACCGAGACAAAAACGGGACACCGGGACAGGTCTGAAAAAACGGGACAGTCCCGTGAAAAACGGGACGGATGGTCACCTTACCCCCAAATGTCTCCAAAAGTCCCCCCAATGTTAAAGATAGGAAAATTTTTTTTTGTAATGGGACTGAGTTTTTGGGCCTCAGTCTTTAATATTGTGTGTGTGTGGTGGTGATGACAGTGCCCAATAATAACAATAAATAAATCAAGTGTTGACATTGTGTGTGTAAACTTTACATTTATTTCGCCCTTCAGTCATCATGGTACGAATATTTTTATTCATGAGTCAGAGATCGCTGTGTCACACATTTTGAAACCTCCAAAAAGAATACAAGCGCTGTTGACATTATCACGGGAGTGAATGTCAACCAGCCGTTGCAGCCTACAGAGTGCACCTGGTCGAGCATTTAACAACAACGGGACAAAGTATAATTTAACACATTGAACTATGAATTTGTAGACTCTTGGAAACGACCATCGACGAAGAAGGTTTATTTCGAATGGCTGGAAGTGGCTCGACACTCCCATCAAAGTGCTCTTGGAGAATTCATTAATAAACATGTGTGATTGTAGCGGCCCTCAAAGGTTACATTCGAAAACTACCAGAGCCAGAGACTTGAGGACAGTGACGAAAAACTCAAAACCATTTGGACTGTGGTCAGTGTCAAGTCCTGTTATTATATCATGCATTTTATTTACCTCTGTTTTTTGGAGTATTAATGCCATACTTTGAGCAAGAGTAAAAATCAGAATCTTTTCAGTTGTATTTGGTATATTTTTGTCTTTTTGTAGTGGACGGAAGTGCTGGATGAAGACAAACGATTAGTTAGTGCTGTGGACTATTACTTTATTCAAGAAGATGAACTCGGTTCAAATCAACATTGGTTTATCATCCATACTTCTACGTTCTTCCTAAAGCTGGTTGGTGTTTATCATCTCTTGTTAATTAACAACAATAAACTATTTCCCAAGACCTGTTTAAATGTTCTGAATGTGTTTATGACCTGAGACGGAAAAAGAAGTTGGTTTGTCTAGCGGCTTCAGAAGTTATTGCTAAAGAAGACTTGGTATGAAGGAATTAAATGATAATTGATTTCGTTACTACGCTATAAACTGGATGTTTTGTTTTATTCTCGTAGTCTAATCATCTTGTTGGACTGAAACAAAATTACCTGAAGTTGTCTTTTCAAAACGTCAATGATTTAATCCGTGTTCGAAAAGACATTTTGCCAGCTGTAAGAAAAAATCGAGAGCGTGAAAAGGCCCATACTGTGGATATGCTTCAACAAAGTTACATCCGTGACTCAATAGGAGATTTCGAAGCAAGGAAAAGTGGAACTGATCATATGGAAAGTATCGTTGATACAAGGTATTCAGTACTCGCTTTTATTTTTATTTTATAAATGTTAATTTAATAACATTATCCGTTCATCTACTCCAGCTCACCTCCTCCTCCAGGAGGAAAGACCAAAGCTGCAGTCTGCAAAAAGTGGGCCTGGTGCTCCATGCACCGAGCTCCTCCACCAACACCATCATTACGTCATAATGAAGTGAATGGCAAAACAAGTATGCTAATTCGGTCCAGCATCATGCCCTTCAATTCATTATATCCCCAACTAGCATCAAAAAAGAAAACTACTCGAGTAAAGTTTCATCTTCTTATGTATTTCATTCAGTTATAAGTTATTTCTGAGAATATTCTCCTTCACAGAAACACATTTGAACATTTGAAATTTTTTGGATACATTATAAAATACACATGCGACAAAGAAGACGCCGTGGAAAAAATGTTTGACTTTTCAAAATCCATTAATAAACTAATTTTCATAATGAAAAAATATTTAAACTGATTAAATATATGACATTATAGGAATTATAGAATCTGACGTAAACTGCTTTTTAAATTTTTAAGTTCTGCTTTTATTTAAATGAAAGTTCAAATTTTTAGAAATAACCATAATATTTTCATATTAAAAACATTCAATTTGCAGATACTTTACAATTTAAAATTGAAAATCTATAAGTTTATCCAATTTCAATAATATTATCTAGCTTTGATAACTTTGTTTGAAAACCATTTGCGTTTAACGGAAGATTTGCTTAATTTAATTTTTGTTTAATTACTATATTGAAACACATGCTTTTGAAAAAATTATATTAAATTACAAATTTTAAATCTTGTTGCACTGTTTAGGTAAAAATGTACCAGGAATTGGAGTTCCTTACTGTTATTTTGGTGGACCGTCCACCAAATGTTGTTTACATGCGGAGGATCAGTTTATATCTTCCGCAAACATATGCCACAAAGGGAAAAAGATGTGGCTGATTATTAAAAACAGTGACACAGCAAACCTTCTAAGACACCTTAGGAAATACAATTATTTGGGCTAAGGATCTTCACAATATATCATTGGATCAAAACTGTACCATTTGCATCCCCAATACCTCACACAATGGGGAGTTAACTTCCTAATGGTAAAGTTTTCTTTTTTAATTTATATTTTCCTAATTACATCATACACATGATTTTAATGTCCTCCATTAATTTATCGTTCCTTTATGCATTAGTTAAGACGCTAATAAAGAGCTTAAGCTGCTTTATGGTTCTGCCTACGTGTATCTGTTCGTCTCTCTGTTACACCGATAACTCAAAAACAAACAATGCCGGCTTAAACTGGTTTTGAGGAATTCTAAGGGGTATTAAGGTTGCTTAAGGGGTTTTATTGGCTTTGGAGATTTAATTGGTACTTAAGTGTACTAAATTACATTTTAAGGGGTTCGAAGGTTTTTTAGAGCTTAAAAGGGATTTTTAAGGATGTTATTGTGTTTAGCCTTTCCTTAATGAAGGGCCACTCGTTTTACAAACTGTATATATTCGATAGCTTTGTGTATTTGGGTGATTTGTACTTGACCTTTATGGCTGGAAGGTTCTCTTTGTTATACAGTCTACCTAACTCCTATCAACCAACCTTATTATAAGGTGCCTTTTTTAACCTATTGTGCGGTATGTAGGACTTAATGAGTCGGACGTATATAGAACTGCGTTGGGGTTTAATTTATAATTAATAATAATGATTTATTAAACAAATTAAACTTAGAAAATTAATTGCTCCTTTTGTGAGCTTAGATCGTGCTCATTCAATGGACTCTAACTTGCTTCTTCTCCTACTTACTTGCTAATGCATTCACAAACATGTTGCACGCTTACATATGTAATAATTTTATTCACTAAAAGTAGCGCTGATGGCACTCCTAGAAAGTTTCTACTTCACTAAATATAATCTTTTCATTTGGCGACGACAGATGTTAAGGTCCTAACATAGCTTTTAAGGATAATTTGGGTGTTTAAAAGGTTTTTAAACAATTTTAAGGGCTTTCAAGTGTTCTTAAGGGGTTCTAAGGTTTCTAAATGGTACATAAATAAGTTTAAAGGGTTTTTAGACCTTTCAACGGCTTTTAAGCGTTCTTAAAGCTTCTGAAGGGTTTGTAAGGGAATTTAAGGGCTTTTAAGACGTACTAGGTCGTTTGAAGGTTTTTGAAGAAATTTTGAGAGATACTGTTGGCTGTGTAGGGTTTTTAATGGACTGGAAATTTGTAAAACTTGCAGTACAACTTAGATCTATGTACCCTAGATTTAGTGTCGCGAATATAATAGTTAAACTAAATCGGTTGAATACATATTATAAGAATTTTGTAGCTTTAAATTGCGATATGTGTAAAGCTGAAGAGGAAGATTTGTATCACTTTTTGTGTATCTGTCCTAATTACTATTATTTAAGACATTTTATGAGTAGGAAGTAAGAAGTTAATATGACATTGCGTAGTACTAAAGAAAAACTTACTGAATTTGTTAACGATCTGAATCACGAAGAACTAAAAGTTGTTCAGCATTATATATCAAAAGCTAATGTAATTAGAAATATTTCCCTAAAAGTGAATTAGTATTAAGAACAAAACTGTGAATTCAGACATTTAGCCTTATCGGCACTTACCACCTATAATGTCTTTGTGATATTACGTTGTCTAATTTAACTGTAAATTTAATGGTTGTGAATTCAGCGGCCACATCCATCTTGAAATAAAATCCTACTACTACTAATGGTTTTTAAAGGCTTCTAAAAGGTTCAAAACATATTCAGAGCTTTCATGGGCTTATAACGCTGGTTTAGGAATTTTAAGGGATTTTAAGGGCTTTAAAATATTGTTAAAAGATTTTAAAGGGTTTCCAAGGGTACGTAAGGGAAGTATATAAGACTGCGCTGCTGCACCTATGTCAAATTTTATAATGGTTTATTTCTTTTTTTCAGATTATTCAAGAAGAAAACGATATTATTATCAAAAATCCTGGTACCATTCTTTGTATTACGAATACAGGTATGTTTATATTTTTAAATTTGACATATCTCTGTTACTCATTTCATATTGTTTTGCATTTCCTTACAGATTCTTCAATAAATTCAGGAGTTAACTTCATCCCCTTGGAGCTGGACCAATTGAACATTATCAATCAGTTCACACCTTGCCAATGTGCTTGGTCTAAGAAAGATAAAACATTCTAAAGAACTCACTTAAATTCAGACGACGAAATTTAAAAAATGCAACGTTTTTCAACTTGCGACGAAATGGAAAAACTTGGAAAATCTTCCCGGTTTGAATACTTCACCTGAACAAGCAGACAAAAATCCATCTCGGCATTGTAAAACCACTCAAGAAAAACCAGTATACGAGTTTTTTTGTTCCCAGATTTAGAGCAAGAAACTCTTTATGAGGAAGAACAAATTTGATGTATTTCCAAATTTTCAATTAATAGACACAATAGACGTAAATTAACAAATGCAAATTTTTCTACCTACAGACAGCGCCGAGGTCAACAGCTGGAGATTTCCAAAATAATCACTGGCATTACCTCCGTCAACACACACATGCTTTATAGCATTGCGAGTAAGGTGACTGCTAGCAAACCTGATTCCAGCATTTCTTACAAAGCAATACAAGATGCGTTTGAGAAAGAAATAGAACTTTTAAGAATAGCTAATGGTAACAACTGTTGAAATATTTAATATTTTAATTTAAAGATATTATCATTAAAGTATACATTTCATTATAATTTAAGTATTTTTTATTTTTTTAGAAAATAAATGCAAAGCATTTCAGGCAAAGTTTTCGACTCAGAACGAATACGAAGAACAATGTCATTTATTACTGAAAAAACTAAAAATACCCTCCAGAATTTCGGCTCGTTTTTCAATTCCTAACACCCAAAATCAAGGCGGTAAAATCTTTTTAATTTTTTTTTCCATTTTGCATCGGCAAATCCACCCAGAAAAAACACAATCGAAGTGAACTGGGGTGGACTTGCATTACAGTACATTGGAAGTAAGTGCTGTAAGATATGTATCATTTACTCCATTTAACTGGACAAATTTAATCTATACTTATGTCTAACACTGATTTTTAGGGCTGAACATGCTTCTACTCAGCAAATTCCAAAGTTTACCTGCCAAATTCTAGGTTGCAATAAACTTTTGACTTTACGACTTACTTCGAAGTTGAACCTCATATCATAAAGCATCCTAAGTCGCATTGGATTATATTCCAAAATCTTGACGGCTTTTCCAACGATGAAGATATTCAACAGGAACAGCGCAAACTCTTGAATTTGCTAGTAGGCCAGTCCAAACTACTGACACCTGAAGATACTTTTGCTGATACTGCATTTCCAAAAACTCAAACTACAAAGAAAAGCATAACAAAGACAACAAAGAAAGGACTCGATATGCAGATAACCCACAGAATAAACATAGATAACACGGTCTCTGAAAATCTCGATGCACTACAACATGAAAAAAGTACACATATTTTAACAGAAGTAAGAGGCAATGAGTTATCCCCAGTCGACAGCGTGTACAGTGAAGACGAGGCAGGGCCATCACAAATGCCTCTACTTTAACGTGAGCATGAACCAACTTTGCTTTCCCGTAAAAGACAGTGTCAGTCAGATTACCCCGAACAAATATGAAGATCCAACTGAAACAAAAATTAACTGTTCATTGTTAATTTTTGAAGTGTAGAATAAAAAAACGTTTTTTTAAAAACAAACTTCGACTTTTTGGGGTTCGACCCTTTCTTCAAACCTTTGGGTTTTCGATGGTATAGCTTTATATCCTATAGCCTGCCACACACAAAAAACTTATTGTTGCATTTCTCCGTCAATCGTTGGTTCTCGTTTATGCATATTATGATGATCTACTTCAATATGTGTCAGCATTGACTGTTTAATTAAAGAGTCAGTATTGACTATTCAAGTGAAGACTCATTATTGACTATTCAATTGCTCAGTCAAAACTGACTATTCAATTGCAGTCAAAACTCACTATAAAATTGCACAGTCAGTCTTGACAATTAAATTGCACAGTCAAAACTGACCATGCAATTGCAGTCAGTTTTGTATTGATATGTGCACCTGCTGCATAGGCATTTGGACCTGTTGTCGGTCCTCCCTTCTTACTGGAGTTGGAAGAAGCACCCTGTCCTGGAAGAGATGACCACATCGTTTGAAAAAGATGATGATACACACAACCAAAACGAAAATCCCGAACAGAATTGCGGTCACAATTCCGAGGTTGACGTACTTCACACAGAGACTACCAACAAATAAAAATTGTAAATATATGATTATGGGATTAATACAACTAGAGATCTCCAGGGCAGATAAATTACCCGGTTGCCGGGTACCCGGCCATTTCTTAAATTTTCTGCCGGGTTCTCGTTACACGGCCGGATAGCAAATATTTTGTTTATCATTGGTTTTTTGAAATATATGGCATTAATTCTGCACACATTATGCATCTAATCCACATTCAGCTTGCTACTTTTATTGAATTCAATATGAATCGCTAAGTTTAAAATTTATTGTGTTCGACAACCGAGAGTTTTAAGTGTGAAAATTCATCAAAAAGTTGAAAATTTAGAATAAACTGGATATCAATATTTTGGCCCAGTATGCCGGGTAGTACCCGATGCCTGGAACATCTCTAAATATATTATAAATATATTTATAATATATACATATTTATTTATATATTTATATTATATTTATATATTCACATATATTTATAATATTTATAATAAATATATCGTCAATATTATGCGATAAAGAGATACTCAGAGAACAGAAAAAATTCTTCCCAAATAACAATTAAGACCTGTGAAATCCCTTTACTAAACTCATAAATTGTTAAACCCATCCCCATTCCATTGACTTCAAGAGAAAAACCTACTTTGGTTTTTAGTCCGTTCCATTTTACAAATACTTCTAGATGTAATGGCTCATGCCAAACGGGAAAAAATCTCACCAGAGATTTAAATAAAACTTTTAAACCCCCAATTAAACCCCTTTTCAAACCTTATGAAAATATAACCCTACAACCACTGATCAAAGCGTTTCTACTAAAACAGTACATAATCGCAGTCATACTGCAGCTGACCCTTACAAAATTCCCCTTAAACGTGTAACTTCAGTTAAGCCAACTAACAAAATTACATCCCAACGGGAGGTGAATACTAAACAACAACTATTCCCGGACTGGACAATTTCATTAACTAGAAATGTGAAGACACCTGAGGCTATAAACTTAAACCCCCCAGGACTCCAAACCCATATCGGACGGTGTCCCCTTCATATCCCGACTTTATAGACGACGACCCTATTCTACAAATATTTGCAGAAGCTGATCAATTTCTCTACAAATGAAGAACCAAAAACTACTGCCTATATTAATTGTATTACCTGTCAAATTTCGACTGAAGAAGAATTATTATCTTCTCTATATATGCAAGTTATGTAAAAAGTTATTTATTAGTCCTACTTGTATATTTGAGTATTTTAAAACTCACAGTAGCAATTGACACTTCTTAACTAAATAATAAAATTCAAGAAATAAAATTTGTAGGATATTGTAAAATTATAATGTATGGTTACCTACTATAAAATTTAAATTGATGGTTCTGGTATCGTTTGAGAATAGTTTCTCGTATCATTGATTAATTGTACGTTATGAAGATTAATTGTACGTTATGAAGATTAATTGAACGTTATGAATATTAATTGTACGTTATGAATATTAATTTTACGTTATGAATATTATTTTGCGTTATGAATACTAATTTTAAGTTATGAGTATTAATTCTAATTATGGAACCGTCAATAACATAAAATGTAAATATGTTATACAATGACAAATTTTCAAAAGACATGGTTAAGCTAAAACTAAGCATACTCCGTAATTTTAATTAAATTGAGTACAACAGTTTCAAAGTTGAAAAAGGCTGACTTAAACATTTACCAAAACTATTTATAGCTGTAAATTGTTTGAAGCATAAATCAAAATATGCTAAAATAGTAATTCTTTATATAAACTTTCGAAAATGAAGAGTGAGTAAACGTTATTAATTCGTAGTGGATAAGTCGATATTTGGAAACGAAGAAAGAAGGGAAAACATGATGTCCCAACCCAGAAAAGGTCCTTCCTGTTTTCTATTTGTGTTTCAAATTATCCAAAGCTTTAATTTCCAGAACATTCTTCGGGAATCCAGCGGTGATAGGATGTCTCGCATGTCCTGTCTCTTTGAGCCGGGGGGTATGATATTAAGATTAGTGTAGTAGGCTTTGGGAAAACCTAAGAATGGGAATTACATTGAGAAAGGGCTTTGGGTTCACTTTCCTCAATTCCCAAGGGAATAGGTTAACTCAATTTCATTTATTTAGACATCGGTTTAATTCTAATAAAGCAGGGTTGGAGGTATTGACCCCTTTTTATTAGTATAGTTACACTTTAATGTATAAGTATGAAAACATAAAAGTGGAAATTTTTTTTTAAATGGAAATCATTATAATTTAATAATTATACGTAATTTAAATATACACCAGAAGTATCAGATAAAAATTTGGCTTTTGGTAAATTAAGCCTGATCTATAATAAAGATACATTTTTACTTTGCAACATAAAATCATTCATTATATTGAAAGGCCGCCATAATTAGGTGAAAATTTAAAATTCATTAAGTACTGAATAATTTAGTAACTGATAATTAACCAGCCTCACATAGTTAATTTGATAAAATTTTGTTACAGTCATTTTTCATTGTACTGAATGGTTTTAATACTTATCAGTGAAATTGAACTCATTCATTTAGTACAGATTAATATCAGATAATGGACTGACAGTCTTTTTGATATGCTTCACATACAAATTGTGAACGGGGGAGATAAGTGGAAAAAAAGTAGTATATGTGTTGTAGTATATGTGTATTCTTAAATGTTTAAAACATCTTCATGTTATCTTAAAGGTTTTAAATATCGCGTTGTAATTTAGAGGTAAGTTAAAAGTAACATGTAATTGGGAATAAGAAAAAAGAAGAAAACAGTTAACAAAGTTTTAAATGCTTAGTCACTAGTTTGCTGCACTAGTTAATTGTTAATTGTTTAGTGTATTGTACGTTAACTGTTTTGTGGTCAAGAAAACAAAACTACGCAGGGAGGAATGTAAGATACAGTTTTAAAAATGAATGATTATCTTGACACTTGGCAAAATAGATTAAGCGAAGTACATCGTAAAAGATTTGTTAAATCTGTTTGAGTGAGTTTACGATGTACTTACACGTGTCGTGTGACTTGTGAGATATATTGTTATTAAGTGTATGATTTAGTTATGATAAGTTATATATATTATATATATGTATGTATAAGTTATTGTTGTACAGGACACCGAGACGCATGTATCGGTGTCCCCTACAAAACCGAGAGATGCACTCAGTAGAAGCGTCAATCTTTCCTGTACTCTCTTCGAAGTCTTACTTAAATAAACTCTCTATTTAAAACCAAAGTCGAATCATACAGTTTATTCTTAGCCGCTCCGTTACAGTTGATTGCGCGCAAGGTTGAAAGTTGTTATTTTCAGACCCGAGAAAAACTAAAATGGTTCAAAACTACTCGCTGATAAATAATATAACGTTTAAAATACCATAGAGCGCACCAAACGTTCACGGTGCCCATAAAACATTAGATGCGCGCAAAGTCAAAGTCGTTAATTTAAGACCGGACAAAAGCTAAAATGGTTCGAAACTACTCGCTGATAAATAATAAAACGTTTAAAATACCATAGAGTGCACCAAACGTTCAAGGCGCCCATAAACACTTTGGTACGCGCAATGTCAAAGTCGTTAATTTCAGACCGGACAAAAGCTAAAATGGTTCGAAACTACTCGCGGATAAATAATATAACGTTTAAATAATATAGATTGCACCAAACTGTCAAGGCGCCCATAAAACCTTTGGTGCGCCCAAAGTCAAATTCGTTAATTTCAGACCGGACAAAAGCTAATATGGTTCGAAACTACTCGCTGGTAAATAATATAACGTTTAAAATACCATAGAGCGCACCAAACGTTCAAGGCGCCCTTAAAACATTTGGTGCGCGCAAAGTCAAAGTCGTTAATTTCAGACCGGACAAAAGCTAAAATGGTTTAAAACTACTTGTTGATATCTAATACAACGTTTAAAATACCATAGAGCGTACCAAACGTTCACGGCGTCCATAAAACATTTAGTGCGCGCAAAGTCAACGTTGTTATTTTACGACCAGAAAAAAAGCTAAAGCGGTTCAATACTCTTCTCTGACAATAAACATAATTTTTAAATTACTATAGAGCGCACCAAACGCTCCCACTAGAAGTAGAACTTTGCATTTGCGAAAGTCAAAGTCATTATTTTGAAACCGGACATGAGCTTAATTTGCTTTTATAGAATGGAAAACATTACATCTTCCATTGAAAATTACATGTTTCCTAAGCGAGTGTAAAAGTTTAATAATCTTTTATCAAGCAATAATTGCAAGTAGTAGTTTTCTTTGATAATTATATTTCAAATATACGATTTGTTTATTATTCGAAACAATTATGTATTGTATGAAAGGTGTAGTAACTTTAAAAAAGCTTCCAAGATTCATCTTATCCTCATATAACCTGTATAATAATACTATTTGCTGTAAAGTATAGAACCGAGGTGATGTGTAATTTTATTCCTTCATATGAACAAGGAACAAGTTTATTAGGCTACAAAATATTAACCAAAACCAATGTATCTTTCTATGTTCATCATCTTCAACCTTTGTTTCATGTAACCTTCATAATTCTTTAGTCTCTTTTTTACAAAATTTTGTCTTCGCCCTTCATCATACCTTTTCTATGCTATTTTTCTATCTAATTTTTCATACAACAATACTCGGATGGCATTAAGTAGCATTACAAAACATATTGACCTAAACCATTTAAAATTTATAGAACCTGTATTCGTATTCGAGTATTGGTGGAATATACATAATACATAAACAAGAATTTCATGGGCATTAAAAAAGGTTCTGTATTTCGTATATTTGCTATACTGTTTCATACTTTAACACGCACACGCATTATGCACTCTGCATTTTTTACTTTAAATTTTGAGGAGGTTAATAGCAAAGACTTTCTTTCTTCAACACCAACGGACATCTTGCAAACACTTCGCACTAAAAAATTCAGAAACGACTTTCTGATTAAAAAAAACATTTTCATTCATTTATTTGAAGGTTTATCGAGAGCACGTGTGGTATTAATTTCCGTGTAGCGCATTGCTTAAGATAAATACACAGACTATTTAAGCTTCTTAAATTCTGCGCAATAATTGAATTTACAATGAAATGGGTTATTTTAACAATACTGAATCACAAATTTAAAACATTTTCAAAAAAAATATGCAGGTACTGTTCTGCATGCAATATAACAAAGGAATGGAGCCTTTGAACTACCAGTCTTGGCGTATTGATAGTGTATCGAAAGGTGAAAGTTACGAGAAAGCATGGACACTAAGAATTGAACGTTTGTGGGCTTTCAAAACATGTAATCGAACATTTCACAAAGATTTCGTAAGTTATTATTAAAAGTCGATCATTACCAATTAAACTCAAATTTTGTAGAAAACTTGTTTTAAATGTATAAATTTCACTAGGCTATTTCTTCGTACAAGTTTCTGTCGAAAATAGCCACCAGCAAACAAAAATGAGAGAAGACATTTTGTGGATTGATTACTGGCACTATTGGACGTCTACGTCGAAAAAACTGACATTTCTCCAACTACTTTTACGACATGCGACGCAAACGGAGACTCAAAACAAACTTTACGAATTAATTGGCAGAGCACGAATCTTATAAGGCAGTCTAATCCATCTACTCCAATTCCAATGGTTAGTGATACTGATGCAGACAATGTTACACCAAGTTCGTCAAAGTCAAAATAGAAAACACTCAATGTTATATCTCCTTTTGGTGATATTTGTCACATAATTATCAATGAAGTATCACCATTACCAAATGTTTCTGGACGTAAAGAATTAAACCGAGTGTGCTCCTTTGCTTTAGATAAACAACAAAGACGTATGTTGTGAGAGAAATTAGTCATTGTTAATATGAAAACTAAAAACCTGGTGACAACAGTAATTTTTCATAATGAAAACTTTCCGCAAAATTGACTTTTTTGTAATACATGGGACCGAATCTTTTGTTAAGGCCTCTAAATTGGAAGAGGATACGCATGTTTTCATCTCACAAGGCACTGAGGAACCTAATGTAATATGTATTTAATTTATAAAAAGGACAGATGAAGTTTTATCTAGTGAAGTGTATAGTGCAACAGGTTTTCGACCAGGAACCAGAAATCCAAAACGGAGACATTTTTTAGCCTTTCGACGCAAAGTTGGGGAAAGCAAAGTGAACATTAAAATTGTAGATACTATAAGGCATACTGTAATAGACGTCATAGCATATGGGGCGCCAATAAATGAAGATTTTAGTTATCTACAAGATATATCGCCTGCCTTTGAGTGATGTAATTTCATTTTATTTGATCAAGACCAAAGTACAAAGTGCAAATTACAAACCAGTGCAAAGAGAGCTCAAAGAAAGTTACAGTTCCATTTGAGTATTTGAAACGCGGTCTTCCAACACCTGGTGAAGCAAATGATTGCTATTTACCGGAATTCATACTGGATGCAATGAAGCACGTTGTCAGCCAAGATGAATCAGCAGAGACAGTAAGTTTGACACGAAAAGGAGAGTGCCCTTTTCGTGACCCAATTTCTGCTGAAATTTTTGAAGAAATTCAGAAAGAAAAGCATTATATACGCAAATACCTACCATAGCCGATTACCATCCTACATTAGATCACATTCTGTACTATTCAAATACAGTATGGAAATATATTAAAGAAAATAACTTGAACTAAGAACAATGCACTTTGGCTGAGAGACTCTTTCCATATGAAATAGCAGTTGCTCATACGATTCCCGTGGAAACGAGGCTTCGATGCAAAGTTTGCAACAGCAGATTGCATAAATGTCCTAACACACTGCACAAGAGTAGAGTGGATAAGAAAATGCGAAACGATGGATTTTACGTCACCAACACAACACATTTTGAACTAGACTTAATCGACAAATACGTAAATAGCAGCATTTAGAATCCTTGTTACAATCTGTTCGAAAGGATAGAATTACTCTACAACAGAACATAACCAAAAAAATATCTCCAGAAATCCCCATTTCGACTAAAAACATTGACAAACCTAATTCGAGCTGTATACGCATTAACATTATCTAATACCACACCATATTCCTTTCCTAAACTTATAATTATACTTAGAATTACAGATGCACACATTGGTCAAGACTCAAGACAGAAAGCAATGAGAAAAATGAAATTTTTCTCCGACGCTATGCACCAGACGCTTGTGGATTATCTTGTAAAATTCAGACCCCCAGTTTCCATTCTGCTTGACGGCTCATCCGAAAAACAGGACCACCATTACATTTTGGTATTTCTACAAACGACTGAAGGGACAAGGACACTTGTTTATTTCTATAAACTTCTGACACTTGGCAAAACTTCCACCACGCAGTCATACTTAGACGTACTTACTGCTGCGTTTAAAAAATACGATGTTTTTTTCGTAGGTTATATATAGGAAAAAGCAGCGTCTGTAATAACAAATGGTGCAGCCAATATGAGGAAATTTCAAGATATTTTTTATACCTTGGTCGGACGTTATAATGCTGAGGGTAACTTAATGCCATTATATGGTATTTATTTTGCATCACATAAACTTCAACTTATTTCAAGAAATTCAGTTATTCCAGGCAAGTAAGATGCTAATTTAGGACCGAATAACGAAACTTTATATTTAGCAGAGTTTGAAAAAATTTGTCACATTTTTCAAATCAGCTATTAGAAGAATTGGAAAATTTCGTGATGTATATGTAGAATTCAATTTTCTACGGGCAGAACTTACATACTTGAACACTAATAGGTGGATAAGTGCAGAATTTAGAACAATAAAAAACTTCTTAGGAGCATACAAAACACTGGAAAAAACGTTGAGTAGAATTTCGGATGAACAGCAGTAAGAATATACCACGCAAGTTAAGAATAAAGCAAAAACTTTAAGAAACGATTTACTTGATAAAAGATTTCTACTAATTCTTGAATTCATGCAGGATTATACGGTAGTTTTTCAAAATTAATCATTAGGACTCCAAACCCGGGCTGGACTTCTTCCAGTATAAGTCCATGACAAAACTTGAAAATAAACTTGTTAAGTTGTCAGAATTCAAAGGGGATTATTTGGAAGAATTTTTAAAAAGCGTGAAATGTAGTGGCAGTAAAAATATTGACACAATAGGTTTCACTCTTGAGGAATATGAGGCGAGTGAACCAGTTGTATGGAATGATTTATCATTTAACATAAACAAAGCAGATGAAACAACGGTCGACTTTAAAATGCTTGTGAAAGTACTCATTGAAAAGACAAAAAATAAATTCGAGTTTTACGTCCCAAAAAAACAATAACGACTCGCATTATTAACCCAACCAACTTTGCAGCATCTACAGAAGCTCTTAAACTGCATAAAGTAATGAAGAAGAAATTCTTGATATCTGTATAAAGTTGGGTATCGAAAACAGACAAGTAGTTTTACAGCATTGGGGAAAATTAGTAAAGTCGATAGTATTATCATCAAATTGGGACATTTATAGAAGTTAGCCTGATCCTGCTCACTTTTGGTCATATTTGTTTAAAAAATAAGAAATTGAGGTGGGAACACGAGACAGAAGAATTAATTAGAAAAGTATTAACGTTAGCAAACGGTTCTGTATTATGCGAAACCGGATTTTCTTTGTTTAATGTAATTAAAAATCAGAGAAGAAAAAGACTAAATGACGACAATTTGTAAGGTTTCCTTCGTTTAGCCTCCAATGGTCCTAGGAGTATAGACATGTTTGATGCATATAGGTATGCAAGGCTCTGGGTCGATCAAGGAGGAAATGTGCCTGATGAGCCATCTGCATTCTCAAGACTTGATAGCACAATTTCTGAAAACAGTTCTTCGGACTAAGAACCTGACCAGCAGGACGAAACAAATGACTTTGAAATTTCTGATGTAATGAACATATCAATTCCACCTGACGGTTTTCGTATTTCAAATCATTGTCACAAAAGCGAAATTGTCGCTGTCGCGGCTGTTGTCTGTAAACAATTTGGATTGCTTATCAGATTTATTAGTGTAATTGGTAAAATTAATTAGTGTAACAAATTCGATGTAAAAACCCCCGAAAACCATTCTTAACTTAAATGTTGATTTTTGATCAGCATTTCTCATTAAGGATTTTTACCACAGTTTTGTTTCAGAATGTCACAATCAAAACACAGCCCTACACAATTATTCAGTTTTCATTTCGTTTTAAAACAAAATGAAAATGAAGAGGTGTTTTTTAAAGATGCCTTTGTGATGCATTAATAATTCAAACGTTGAGGAATTCTCAAATGAACTCAAAACTTCGAAACATAATTACGGCTAAGAAACAATGTTAAGCTTTTTCAAACTTATCTTGAGAAGTTTGCGCTTCTATTGGTGTAATATTACTTCTAGTGCTTAGCACTTCCATGTACGGCCGTATCACCTCGGCCCATCGTAGTTTAGGCCCTGACGCGAAGGAATGGTCGCTGGTGACATTAGCCTTGTGAATACTTGTTTGGGTCAGAAGTGAATGAGGGAGATTGACGTACAATTTCAACTATTGAACGTCCCGAAACATTTCAGCACCTGAACGGTGAACGTAATGTTTCCAAACTTGTCTGAGCTTAAGGTTTATGTGAGGCCTCCGGCAGGAATTTCCCTAGAAGAGACGCGATCACGCAATCCTGGTTCGAGCAGTCTTTCCTTTTCATCTCTCGAATGCAGAGATTAACTAATTTCACAATTGGCTTTCGTTATTAAGTGCGGAAGCGAAGCGAAAGCACTTTATGTGAACGTTCGAGCCGTCCGTCTGTCTGTGAGCACAATAACTTTCGAACGCTTTAACCGATTGACTTCAAATTTGGTACACCTACTCTAGATCTAAAATATATATATATATATATATATTAAAAGGTTATCCTGTCTAAACTATTTCGGGATGTCGGCTCAAAATTTATTTGATTTTTTATTTCCAGTGGGGAGGTCAAGTGGACGACAACTTGAAGAAGAAGATCGTTCAACTTCAAACAGATTTTGCAGATAGCCAGATATTTCTACCAGGGTTTAGTTTTTTGCGCACGAAATGCATTTTACCCACCCACTGCAAGAAACTGCACAAAATGCAAGAAATTAAAATCAATTAA
>JAQFYJ010000189.1:0-17391 GCA_034694685.1 Isotoma anglicana | reverse complement strand
TATGGTTGAAGTGTGATGCAACACATGTAATTTATATTTTAGAGTTTACAGCTTTTCTAGGAAATTCCACGAAGAATGAAGATAGTCAATACTGCGAAAGTAATATTAATGTTTGATATCAGATAGAATGGAAATGTAGAACAGAACCAAAAACCGAAGAAGGATTGTAGTACTTAAAACCAAAGTAAAATAATAATAAACTATGGACTTTTGGAAAGTTGAATAGCATAATAGTATTCACTACTATTCACCTTGTGTCGTGAGTCGAGACTCTATAACTTTGTTCGGTTCATAAAATAAAACCACATCCATCCTATATCCTATCCATCGCATCGTTCTGACCAACTTTGTCTACTCTCTCTATTATTAAAATTTGTCGACTTTACTTTTGCTTAACATGAATGAGGGATACAGATCTTACTTTAAATATAATATGCATAGTATGCTTGTATATATATATATAACTAAATATAGGTTTTCAGGGTATTTTAAATTGTAGTAGTAAGTTACATTATAATACCCGGATAGTTGAAATTCGGGTACCTTTAAGTAATATCTAGATAGTACTTAGTTGCTATTGCGTGATTTGATATTATATTGTCCTAGTTCAAGTTTCCTCAGAGACTCCCATTCTATTAGCCATCACTCTTTTGGAAATGGAATGAAAATTTGCCTGATAAAATGTGACTCAATCTTTGCAGTAAGTGAACCCGCGTTATATACACCGGAGGTTCAAAGGGTAGGGATATTTTGCATGAAGTACATCGAGGTAGCTCATTTTTATACGTTCCGAGACCGAGGGTTACTTACTGCTTGAGTTGATTCTGTGACACACGAATACCAGTCAGTATGAAAGATACAATAACGAACTGCCTTAAAGTTTAATTTATGTTGTAGCAGCCGAGCTGTTACACTACTGCTGTATTATATGAATGTGTCATGGCATTTGCTTTAGCATTGCCATCAAATACGTCTAGTAAAAAGTATAAGAAGTTATTATAATGGGCAAAAGGATGGAAGTAGCTAGAGGCAGTCAGTCAGTTGCAGTAGCATGGCACACCAGCAATAAGCAGGAGGGGCGAAGAAAGTAGTCAAGTAAAAGTGTGTGTGCTTTCTCCGGTTCCTTTCACTACTAAACTGAATGCATTGCAGAACTGACTAGAGTCTACTTCTGGTCTGATCATCCTATCGTGAATGGTGATGGTGGTTCTACTTGGTCTAGCTTGGTGACGGTGACGGGCTTTTTACCCAAGTGGCAGTGGCAGCCAGTGTAATAGTAGGAAAAAGCAATAGCGATAGCAAGCAAGCATAACATAAGACAAGCAGCAGCATTCTGTATTGATCCCGGTTAGCTCTAGAGCTAGCTCAAGTCCGGGTAGTATAGTACCCGTGTGAGTAAGGGTTTCATGTCAAAAAGAAAAGTCCGCATCGGTCTTACTCGCCTTCTTACTCCTTAAGCTTTTTGATACTCTCTCTCTTTCTCTCATTCTATCCCTGGTGTTGGATTAGAATCAGAAAGGGGGAGCGTTCTTTCGAAAAAAGTGAGATCAATAATAATACTATGGTGGGGTAACACTAAGCAATAAGTCACCTTTGACCCTTAGTGGTCTTTTAGTGTGATATAGTTGTAAGAAAGGAGAGAGGAAGAATGTGGACATGTTTATTTATCTTCCTGGGGTTCGGATTTCCACCTTTTGTGGTTATCGAAGGAAGGCAGGAAACTCTTCCTTTGTTGGAGAAACAGTAAGCGTTGACAATTTTTGAAAATAATTGTTTACCCATGTAAAACTCAGCTTTATTTAAGAGTACAAATTATTACTACAAATTTTAGGCTAAAAAACTGGACAGATACTTTCGGCCAGGAAATATTCAATTTTGGTAATATTGTAACAAAATTTCCGGAAATTCAAAGGGTACAGAGAAAATTTAATTTACAATATTTAATAATTACTAAGTTACTGCTTTAGAATTAAAATTAATTATTCGGTTCGTGCACAAATTATTACAGAGATTTCAGTCCAATCCAAATTCAGAAGTTCACAAGGTAGACTTGGAACGTACCGTGATTGATATGGCAAATTATACTTATGAAATATTAAAAGAAAGAATCGATGCCATAAAGGTAATATATCCAGCTTATTTTAGTCCTATCGAGCAACTCTACAAAATAATGTAATTTGGTAACATTTAAAATTGGATGTAACTAAATTGAACAGAAATTAATGCATTGGGCAGAAGAAAAAGCTTTAGAACATTATGAAAAGCCTGAAAAAACAAGACCGGTGACTCCCAAGTCCTATTTAAATGCTAAGAAAGTAAACTACGTTCCTCCACCAGATATGAGTGCCAAAGAATTGGAAAAAGCTAAACAGGATGATCCTTTACTCAATGAAACACTTTCACTGAAACAAGATGAACATTTTGGAGCCCGTGTCAATCTTGACCTTAGTGTTGTTCATGTTCCTTCTAGTGTCTTTGATAGACGTGAGTTTGATTTTTTAAAATCTATTTTTCGTCCAGTCAAAAAACTAGTATTCGATTTGACTGTTTTTGATATCTAGCCTTTTGTTTGCTAAAATGAAGCTTATTTTTAGATTCTTCCTTGAAGGTATAACGTATAAGCTTGAAATGAAGTAATTCATATTTTTTTAATTTTTGTATTCTTTAGGCGAAGACATTCTTGACGGAGTGCATTGGTCACAAAGCATGGATGAAGTCTTCAAATTTAATTATCAAAGGAATCCCACTTTACTTTGGCAATATTTTGGCAGTTCATCGGGATATTTTAGACAATATCCGGGTAGGGTAACATACATTTTGCGGAACATAATCGGGCAAAAACTTTCACCGTGAGATGCACATAGATTCTTTTTTCATTTTTTGCAGCAATAAAATGGACGAATGATAATACCAACAAGAACTATCCAGATATGTACGACTGTAGACTTCGACCTTGGTACACTGCAGCAGCAAATAGCCCTAAGAATATAGTGATCTTACAAGACGTCTCCGGTTCTATGATGGGTTTACGACGGGAAATAGCCAGACATGTTGTATACACAATTTTGGATACTCTCACGGACAATGACTATGTTAATGTGTTTAATTTTACGGATGAAACTCATCCTGTCGTTCCTTGCTTTAAAGATACTCTTATCAAGGTATTCATTTAAGAAATTCACAGATAGACTAGCCAATGAAATTGTCTGTGGTTTTTAAACATAATATTATATGAATTTAATTACATTTCGCCTTAAAATTCTGTAGGCGAATCTTGAAAATGTTCGAGAGTTTAAGGTTGCGCTTGATCAAGACAGAACCATTGGCATGGCCAACTTTACTGAAGCTCTGCACACTGCGTACAATTTATTAGAAAAGGTAATTCAAAAAGCATTTAAATCCAGTATTTTAAAGAAAGGGATTTCGCAATATTGATTTTAATTCCAGCATCGTGACCCCAACCGAACAGACACAGCTCATTGCAACGAAGCCATTATGCTAATTACGGATGGGGCTCCAGAACTTTTTACTGAAATCTTTGATCCTAAAAATGCACAAATGCAAGGAAGAACTCGGGTATTTACCTACTTAATTGGACGAGAGGTCACAGATCATAATGAAGTTTTGTCAATCGCTTGTTCCAATAAAGGTAGCTTTGAGTTATATTGAGACATTTTCTGAATTACAAATTCTTAAAAAACGGTTATCAATCTAATGATTACAACGTTTTAGGGTATTTTGTACACGTCACCACATTGGGGGAAGTACAAGAGCAAGTATTAAAATACCTTGCGGTAATGTCTAGACCTATGGTTATGTCAAAACTCCATGGCATTTCCTGGACTCCTGTATACGCTGATGTTGTGGTAAGTTAAATATATATATTTGTAACACATCTCTTTGATTAATCATGAATGTATAAGAAATATGGCAAGTTCTGAAATATAGGAAATTGCCGAATCGGATTGGTTATGGGATGAGAAAAACAAAGAAAAGCAAAAACAAAGATCCCAAAGGTATAAAACGTTTCTGAAAAGGGTTGGAAACGATACAGAAGGTCAAGAGTTCTATGTAGTTTCACGTGAGGATGAAACTAAGCCTCCAAATAAAAAAGAAACAAAACGGATTGCCGGAAAGCGAGTGGCTGAATACTTGGATTATGGAATGACCAACCCTTCAGAGTATGATCTACGAGGAATGTTTGCAGAAGAGGAACGAACTACTCGAGTAATTTGAAACTTTTGACTTTTGCATACTTTTACTACCATAAATCATAAAATAGAGCTCACGATTGCAGGAAATTTTTCGGTAAATCTCAAGTCAGTTTTTTAACCCTTAGCAAATCCTCATAAAGTTGAAAAAAGATTTCATACATTGGAAAAGCGTTTTGTAGGACATTTTGGTAACACTTACTATACTATATCAGCTCAAGCTTTAAAATATTCACAAAAGTTTGAAACAAATTTGCACGTAATGAAAGCACACTAATAATATAGTTTAAAGTAAGTGAATTATTTAACAAATGACTTACTAATAACTTTTAGAATTCATTAAACTTTGTTTTTTAATTGAGTTTAGTCGTATTCTTCTTAGTTTGTCGTATTCGATTTAGTACTTTAATTTAGTTCTACCATTCAATGCTGCTTTCACTACCACTTCTAGTTACTATAATATACTAATAGTTAGTGCTAATTCCTAAAAACTAAAACTACTAACAACTAAATAATTAGAAACAGAAGCCTCGCACAAGAGAACCCGGCAACCTATCATCATCACAATCGCACCCACGCCCAAGGGCTGAAGCAATCACTGCAAAGAAACAGCATGAAATACTTTTGGCTAGAAAAACCAGGCTTGAAGCAGCAAAGGTTAGTAGTTAATACCATTTTTAGTTTCTTAGATTAGTAATTTTAGTTATAGTTTTAGCTTTAGTTATAGGTTGCCTACGTGTTCATGTGTCTCAAAAACACTTCTACTATGTATCAAAGAATTTTAACTTAATTACTTTAGGTATTTTTAAAATTCTAAGATGAGTCTGTGTTTGTGAATTTTACTACAAAATCTACTTCTTGATATATTTTCCTCGTGCAATGTTAAATTTTTCACAAAATGCATTATACTACTTTCTCATGCCTCATACCGTATTTCTGCATTGTATTTCCTGACTCAATTTATCATTTATTTAATGGATGAGTTTCATTCTCGAAATTGCATGATGGACGGCTGCCTAGCATGCTAGAATGTATAGTATCGCTTATATAATTGCACACTTTTCTTCCCAGAAGATCAAAAGTGAAAGTTCTACTCTTCATGCCATGGCATGACATAAGAATATTATGATCAGACCACGCTGCTGATATTAGGATTATGACAAGTGAGTGATGCGATGTCTGACGATTATAATCGAAAAAGTAGAATAACCTTTTCGTATGAAATAACAAAAACAAGACTAAACGGCAATCCGACAAGTAAGGATGTTTCCTTCCGCTGAGGGATTAAGATAATCCCCAAAGCTTAGAAAAGGGTTGGCGAGTTTCCGTGTCAATGTCAACGTCAACCGTACACTTCTTTTCTTACCCGTTTTTTACCTACAGGTCGTTTCGGTTCGATAGACTATCGCTGAGCATGTATCATGATTATTGATGTGATAAAATAATTTTGAGAAAAACTTGAGATGAAATATGATATGATACAATGATACACTTTTTCACAAAAACGAAAGCAAGTACTAACAGCAATGCATGGCTGGGTTAGTGGTGATGCTGTGTGGTGTCTGAACTTTTGAAAACTTTTATGAGCAAAACTTACCTAATTAGATTTCCCAACTCGTACCTCCTGAATCCTTTTCATACCTTTAGAATGTTATATAAATGGGTGCTATGCTGTCATAACATACATTCAAATAACTCTAAAAACATGATTGATTTTGATACAAAAATAATAGGAAGATCTAGCTAAGTGGGGACCGAACAGGAAATTCCGTTTTATGGTCTCTGTCTCAATGCCTGTTTTTGACCGGAGGAATACTACAGAAGCTATGGTACAGTTTTAAAACTTTTCAGTTTTGTAAAATTTTAAGATATTATATTTATTGCATCTGGATTATGGATGAAAGTCTAAATTATATTTATTATCACGTTCGGCATACATCTGCAATCTGCACTATTAATGAATGTAAATCTTCATTTATGTTTCAACTTGAGCCATAAGACATATATTTTAATCTCAGAAATTTCCAATTAGGTACATCTGAATGAATTTAATATTTTAATATGTTCTTTGTGCTGATCAGTTTCTTAATATTGATCATGAATGATGCTTTCCATCTACTTTATTCTCGTTCGCATTTTAACTAACGATTTGATTGAGCTAAGCGTTGTATAATATACATTCAATAGATTATCTGAAAGTTCATGAATGACGGATAAGATTCCACAAATTTGGGTATACACTGAACTTTTTTTTTATTTTGTGTATTCTAAATCTGATGATTCTCATAGAATAAAGAAGCAATACAAAAAGACTTTTTTGTTTATTACATATTAAGCATTTTTATCACATTAAAAATAGTCAACCAAGTTCATTTTGTTTAAAAAACTTTTAAAACATTTGACCGTCATCTATGAATTAAAAAACATCTGAATGTCGTAAAGATTTACAAGTCAACTTTTCGTAAAAGTTAAAATTTCAATTTGTCAGTTGAATTACAAAACAAAATTATTTAATTATTCTAACAATTCACAACTTTTTACGTTTGCAAATTTTAAATATTATTTAGATGTCTGTGAATAAAGAGCAAGCTAATGAGACGCATACGGTAGAAGCAGAGGCTGCTAAGGTATTGTGCACCTGCATTCGCATTTGCATGACGCTTTGTAGTAATGATAATCTTATACTCGTTCTGCAAATGAAGAGTAGTTAGGTGCAACTTTATACTTTTGGGGTGAAATATGCTAATTTTAACTTAAACAATTAGGAAGGAAAAGGAAAGGAAAAAATAGCAATATTTCTTGGAGTTGTTGGTACGGACATACCTATTGCAGAGTTGCAAAAAATCGCAACACCCTTCAAAGTTGGGGTAAATGGGTATGCTTTCGCGACAACAGAGAACGGGTACGTTTTATGGCACCCTGAATGGAGACCTTTGGTAAGAAAATATAACAGTATTTCTCATTTCTAAACGCAACATGAAAATTTAAAAAGGCATTTTAAGAGGTATGAATTTGTTTGTGGTACACAGCTCACAGATTTATTAAAACCTAACTACAATGCGGTAGACTTATCTGAGATCGAGTTAATCGATAGTGATCGCTATCCCAGAAATTTAGACCCGAGGCTTATTGAAGTTAGTAAAAACTTACTTATCTAAAAAGTCTATAGCGTTTTTAGAAAACCGCAGAATCAAGATCGATAAAAGAGAAAAAAATTTCTCTATTGTGCTATTTCAGATGAGAAAAGATATGTTGAATATAGAAGAAGGTGAGGCTCACAATCGTAGCCTGAATGTCAGAGTTCCTCAAGACGATTTTGTAAGGACTATATTTCTTTCCAGTCTACTGGACTTAAACCCTGCAGGATTAACAACATTATACAATATAAACACTGATTATCTTATCTTGTACTTTGTAGAAACGAGTCTTTCTTCGCAAACAAAGATATGCTTATACCAAAATCCCTAATACAACATACACTCTTGCTATAACAGTTCCTGATTCTCATCAGTATAAATTTCATGGTCAAATTGAGCTACGTCTGAATGGACATGGAACAAATGTTACACAATATTTCGAAGTTCCAGGGGAACTTCGAAAATGGAGAGTAAATCCAGATTGGACTTATTGCGAATATATTCGAGGTGACCACCCGGAGTTTAGAGATAAAAAGGAAGACTTGGTATTGCATTTTCTAAAAGAAATTCAAAAGGCAACTACCTCGTGGGCCTGGCGTAATACTGGAATTGGAATCCAGTCAACAAGGCATAGCACCAGTGGGGCTGGTACTGACATTTATAGTTGTAAGTGTTATATATTACAAAGTCTTTGTAACAAAGATATCTAAAATTAAGAAAATGAAACTTGATACACTACATGGCAGTGCAAATTTAAAGTGATGTTTTCCATTACCGACTTTCTATTGAGTTAAAATATGAATTGATGATTCTAGGTGACAAAGACCTCGTTCAAAGTCTCGTATTTGATGCTAATGTTACGGGAGTGCTCAATCTTAAATGGTTGCGTTCATTTATGAAAGCCAAAAATGAGTCGTAAGTATTTACTCTTTCTTATCATACTTTCACCACATTGAAATTGCTTAGACTATATACATGATGTTATGCATTTAAATGATATGAATGAAATAAGCAAATTCTGGCTAAAATGCACTCAAATTTATAAAAATGAATGATTTGCACCTTTTTTGCAAGACCTTTTGCTAAGATTTACATATCTGCAAGCTTTCAGGTAATCGTATTTGAGTTCAAAAATTTCTGTGAAATATCTTTGTTACTGTCTCAGCCACTAATCATTCATTTTCATGAGAGTTTTTCTTCGAATTGAATGGTTGGTGCGCTGTTCTTCTGCTCTAATCTGGCCGCGTTTATGCTACTATTTCTTGAGGAAACGGATGGACGAGAATCGCCTATTTTTATGCTATTTTTTATTAAAAAAATGTCTTTCATCAGATTTACTTGCACATTAAATTATTATTTTGTCCTGATTTATACATAAAGGAGAAATTTAATGCTGACAAATTTGGTAGACAGATTGCTGCAAAATTTGGGGCCGTTGTAGCGTTTATTGCAACCAGAAGTGGACTGACTAGATGGATAAACTATACAGATGACCCATCGCCCATGTATGAATAATTAATGATTTATTTCTACTTAAAAACATTTATGAATCTATCCTTCCCGACTTAATGACATTATCTGTTTAGGCCGTTCAGTCGCGAAGATATCCGAGCCTCAGAAGAATTATGGTACAAACGAGCTGTAGACCGTTATGAGGTGGATCGAGGAATGTCTTATGTTCTATCTGTCCCCTATGACGCTGGGACAAGAGATGATAGCTTAGTCACAGCAACAAGAGCTATGTTTGTGCACAAACCAGGTCCAAGTGGGTCCCATCCTAGATATGCCCCAGCAGCTGTAGCTGGAGTTCAGTTCGAACATGAAAAAATGGTCAATCGGTTTAAAGAAATAGCTTCCGTGGTAAGATAATTAGACCATTATTCTACCTATACCATCCATGTTATAAGTACTGTAAAAATTATGCATGTGAAAATGTAATAGTGCGATGGATCTGGATGTCTCACCTGTGATTCCAAAGATAAGACACTAAACTGTTACGTAATTGATGATAATGGATATGTTTTGGTATCTGGAACCCATACTGATACAGGTAATGTTAAGTGGGAATACGGTCTTTTTAATGTACACTTGATTGATGATTTACAATTAATTAATTCTTATTTTAGGGAGGTTCTTGGGTGAAGTTGACGGAGAAGTTATGGAACAGCTTGTGGCTCATGGAATTTATAAAGCCGTTCACGTTGTTGATTATCAAGGAATCTGTTTGCATTTATACAGCAGATCTGGATTTGGTTTACTATTTCAAAACGTAAGCCTTGTCAGTTATCAAAATTAGCTAATTGTCAGTGGAAAAAACTAATAAATTCCCTGTGTACAGCCTTTCAAGTACTTCCAATGGATCATTAGATGGTTCATAGGGCGAATGGCATGGTTAGCACTTCAAATCAATCTTCATAGTTACTTTGCTCCTGATTTTTCTTCTGTGTTAGCTCAAGGTAAGCAACTTCATTTATTTACTCGTGTAAGTTCTAAGCTGTACTGAATCAGTCTTTTAATCGTCTTTAACATTTCTTTTGCCTTCTAGCTATGGTAATAGACAATGACGAGCAAGAATTGGTAGAAGATAACCCTAACTGGCACCCTTACTTAGAGCTAGCTTCGATAAATAAAACGCGATTAAGACCTTGCCACAAAGAATACCGTCTATACTCCTATGGTCCCAAATACTACTCCGATCTGTACTTCAACGGTTATCATCCTGGAATACTCAAGAACTGTGATGGAAAACATCACAATGGGTACCAAAAACTTAATCACCATAAGTATTATAGGCTATTGGTGCTCATAATTTCACTTGTGCATATTACCACAGATTCTTCGGAGTTCATCTTATCAACCAAACAAACCTGTTGATGGTTGCAGTTGATGGGAAATGCTCCAGAATGAGAAATAGAATTTCCCTACGGGGTGAGGAAGTATTGTATGAAATCGATGAAGAGTTAGAGAATTTGACAACAACTAACGATGTAATAGCCCAAATCTGCCGAACACCCTATCTACATCTAGATAGAAAGAAACCCCAAGCCAAATGCCTTTACTTCAATGAAGAGGTATGGAACGCTTAATTAAAAAATAATTTAATAATACCTCTTGCAATAAACACATGTGTAACATAAATCCACTTTGTGTTATAGGAAATCGACCTAAGACCAGAATGCGGAGGAACAATCGGTCTAAAATCCTCAGTAAAGTTGACCCTGCTCAGTATAATAATCTTAATTTACAATTACACGATAAGGAAACTCTAGTAAACTTTTACGAAAGTCTCCTGCTAAAGACCTTAGCATAAAGTGATGAAGAGTATGAATCTAATCTACCTTTCCAAATGAAAGACATTTTACGTTTTAAGCTAATTGAAATTCCTTGACAAGTGATAAATCACTTATCAATCAAAATGGGCCTGAAAAATTAACATTATGGGTGAAAGTATTACTGAGTAATTTATATTAATAGCTAACCTAGTATACTCTAGTTTATAACTTTTGTAGCTACAACATAGCAGTTATATCGTCATCGTCAGTTTCCTTCTCTAGCTTCTTTCAAGCTTTCCATACCAAAATATCTTTGTTATAAGACCGACGGCACAGATTTTGCTAAAGCAAAAATTTTGAAAAATATTCTGACCTATTTTCATCATCAATACACATCATAGTATTAATAGGTCAAGTATAAATTATCATGATTCATGATTAAATAGAAAACAGTCTTCTTTAACTATTGTTGCCCAAGTTGGTATGTATTCTTGTTCCATGCTCTAATGTCCATGAAATTGAGCCTTTTTACCATGCCTTTCAGTGATAACTACAAATACCTAAGTTCAACAACGCTAAACTCTCGGTACAGAGAGTTTTTACTAATTAGTGAAAAAGGAAGAAAATACACATAGTACGAAATGAATCCTGTACCGACAACAGAAACTTGTCCAGCAACACAGTATTGAAAGTAGTACATGCATAGGTAGGTATTTAAAAGTAAACTTTAGGAATATACTAAACTATAGGTACATTAGTATGAAGTAGCGAGTGTCTACGCCCATGCAAGTACCAAAGATGACCTTATTGATAAGCCGAAATTTGTATGTAACTTGTAACTCCAATGAAACTTCACTCATCTTTCATAAAGTTCATTTGAAATACGATGCAATCATTCACAATAACAATACATACCTGTTTTTTAAGTAGTAAACCACGTTAAAAGTTATGTACAGCTGTTTATAATTCTAATAAATCATTTACCCAGTGTGAACAACGAAAAGTGCTATATAGTATGTTATTAGATATTTAAGCTGTTTTCATTACACTTAGTAATATTTACAGTTAACTGAGAACTCTTGACTGTAGTTTCCATTTTGATCAGTACCTATTCTCTTTCGCAATATTATGCAACGTAATTTAATAATGTAATAATAATAATAACTATCCGTAACCTGTATTGTATATCGAGCAAAACCTTTATTAGAGCAAATAAATCTTTTCCAGATAAGAAATCTAAATATTTTCAATAGATTGATTCAACACTTTTGATACACGGTAAAGCCTCTGTCACATGCGAAATCCAAAATAATAGTTATTTTAGTAAGTTATGCTTGGATCCCGAAACGCAACACAAGTGACAGGTTTTTGATGACCATTATATTCTCTTTTTGCTTGTCCACTTTCCAATGACCAAAGCCTTGCCATATTGTCTGATGAAGCTGTATATCAAATTAGTATGCCTCATTATTACAAATAACAAACTACGAAAATTACAAGGTACAGTTAGTATTTTAAACCGACCTGTGACAATATACTGACTATCCCCGGTAAATGCTGCTGACCACACCCATCTCTGACTTGAACAATGTAAATCAGCCATTAAAGAGAAATCCGATACTTTCCACACTTTGCAAGTTTGGTCTGCGGATGTAGTAGCTAATAGGCTGGAAATATCCGTACAATACAAATTTAGATACACTTATTACCTTTAACAAAAACAATTTAAAGAAATAAGACATACTTCGAGTCCGGTGAAAAGCAACATCTTAATGCATAACGTTTGTGGGCTTTCATTTTATGGAATGGGTCAAGTCTTAATGGATCACCACCTTCATTTCCTGTTATAATAGAAATAATTCAAGAAGCAGCACTTAATAATTCTACGGAATCAAATAGATCTCAAAATTTATTACCAAGTAAACTCCAAACGTAACAGTCTCCTTTGGTATTTACAGCAGCAAGGAATTTCCCCAGAGGATCTATGGCCACATGTTGCACCGGTACCGTACTATTTTGATCAGGAATCTTTTGAAAATTACACAAAAGAAAAAAACAAATTTCACTTGCCAATTGCCAATAACAGATAAAAAAAGTAGGATGACAATGATGACATTAGTTAAACATCAAATATTACCAACTGCTCATTCCGATCATTTCGTAGGTCCCATACATGAATTGTTCCATTTTGGTCACCAATTACCAACTCAGTATTGTCAGGATGCAAGGTTGCACACGTTATCGGCGATGAATGCGTTTGAAAAAGTTTTTGAGTGTTGTTTGTTCTATAAAATAAAGATTTTATTCGCAATATTTCTCCCTTTAAAATGCTATTTTATTGTCAGTCTTGATGTAATCAGTACCTTAAATCCCAAATTCTAGCATTAAAGTCTTCCCCTCCTGAGAACATCCACTGACCATCTCTATTGAACCCAATTGTAGTGATATTTTTTGATAGGCCTTCAAAATTTACCGTTGGATTTTGGGTCGTACTTTGACAATCATAAAGCCTGATGTGCTGATAACCTGCGGCTCCAACAAGTTTTCGGTCAGGGGTTATTTTTAAGTCATTTACTTGCTGAAAAACAGAACAAAATCTTTTATTAATAAAATTTCTGTCATCTCAAGACTCTTCAGCCATCAGCCAATGTCTCATACTTCATTAAAAACGCAGTCACACATACTGTTGGACCATATTTCAAAACTCCAAAATGTGCAAATCGATTTGAGATTTAATTTTTGAACACATCCCATAATTTCATACTAAAACTAAACCCACATCTTAATTTAATTCTTCATACCGAATCAGGATGTTGAAATGTCTTAGCACAAATGGCAGTGTGGACTTGCCATAATTTTATCGTGTGGTCATATCCAGCTGTAGCTAATACAGCATCAGCCGAAGAAGTTGGGGGCGAGGTACTTCCTGGACTCCATCCTGACCCTGAACTGGTAACCTTTGCAGACCCTGGAGTACTTGTTGCAGCGGTGCCAGTCAACGCTGCTCCTGGACCTGAATTTCTTAAGGGAGCTGGGTCACCATCATAGCCTTCGTCTTCAACTGCTTCATGTCCATCTCCTCCCCTTCCGCTAGGGTCTATTACCATTTTATTAAATAAATTTTAATCGATCACAATTCTTAACTCTCAATAATTAAAAATGTCTTGATTTAAATCTTTCAAATCTTTTTTCCGGAATCCGGTTAGCTCATAGATAGTTAGATTTGGTCAAAGTTTTTAAGTTTTTGTGTTTTATTTATTTGAAGTAAAGCAAACTTCTAAATCTAAACCAAAATATCAATTTATGGATCTGTATAGCCGCCTTCAGTCTGCTAAGTATCACATTTTCTTGAGCCATGGAGTGTGTCATTCATGTGTTTTAGTGTTTTATTTTTATAAAATTATTACATAATATTATACGGACAACGGAACGGAAAACGTGTCGGAATTACGGAATACGGATGAATGGAGTTAACAACAAATAAATTACAAAGTTTGAAAAGACTTGACCAGTTTAAAATATTAATTATTTTACAATCATAATAATATGCTTTATTTTGCGTATTAGTTATGGTCTAATTATTTTAGAAAATAAAAATTTCAAGAATTTTGTGGTAGGCTTGTTTATGCATTTTTCAGTAAATTGTAATGTTGAACTGTGTAGGTACCTATTATAATATACTTCTATGTGTTGAACATACCTAATTATGAATTATTAATTATGGAATAAATGGAATACTAATTATATGTTATAACCTGTAGTCGGGAGATATAGTTAAGGGGTTAATACATAACCTTTGTTGGAAATTTTACTGTAGTGCATAGTGTTTTTATTTAATTTGAGTAATGTTTATGATTACATACTAATATTCATTAGAAAAAGTATTTAGTGTTAGATTTTTTGGTACCTAGCAGGCCAAGATCATAGATAATCGGATTTGTCTGTTTAAGAATACGGTATTTAAAATTTAGAATTAGTTAATCAATAGCAGCGTTATGATTAATTATTTATGATATAAAATGCTCTCTGAACTGTCTCTGAACTGAACAAAAAATTAATGGTTTACATATAACAATATAACTGTGTAGCATCGTTTTTTTATTGATTTCACTTTGCACATTGCACTTATGTGCAATTTGCGCATACTAAAATCTTGGGGTATTATGCAAATTCTGGGGTAGTTTGGGATTTTGAGAATGAGTTGAGACTTTTTTGAGACAAAATGACATATTTTTCAACTTTCTACCTTGAAATATCTGTCTGCCCCAAGCCTCCGAAAAAGATTTGTTGTTTTTTATAATTTTTTAACCATCACAATATATTAAATCATAAGACTAACGAATAAAAACTTCAAAATACCTAGTTTCTATATATGATTTGGAAAAGTTTATTTCGCACGAAAGTTGATTTAGTAGAAAGGAGCTTAACAATATAAATGCTACGCTGATGCTGAAATAATTGATATGGTTGTATGATAAATTAAGATCAACTCTTGATAAGATTGACTTCAGTTTAAAATATCTGAATTTATTCTAGAGTTCTATTCACGTCCAAAAAATATAAAAACGAACCATATACATATTGAGATTTTACAGATTGATCGAAATATTTCCAACATAGGCTTTCAGAGATAAAGTATTTGCAACTTTTGTATTTTATCTATTGAAAAATGCCCCATAGACGAACAATAAAAGTGATTAACCGTAACAACGGTAGGCTTTATATCTTTTTGCAACGGTCCAATCCTTGAATCATGCAAGATAGTCATTTATGCAGTACTGCGGATGGGTGATGCACCCTAAGTTAAAATTATAATTACATTTCAATCAAATTGAAGGTGTACTAACTTCCAGATTCATTTTATGAAATGCATTTCAGCAAAAAACGCAAACTACTAAAATCCCGTTTTAAAACTGAACTTGCATTTAAGTTGCTTATTTGTGGCATACAATTTGTATATTTTTACAATTTGAGTAAACTTTTTTCAGCCGGATGCTCGGATGTCGATGTATGTGCATTGGCCGGATTTTAAATTTATACGAAACTAAAATAGACGATAAAATTATCTTTTTGCTTCTAAACAGTACTTATCAATCAACCTCTGCATCATACCACACGCATCAAAATTGCTGTGTAATCGATCAGCCCTAGATTTAATTTTATCATCGAGGTCGAGTTGACAAAGTTGACATACAAATAATACATTAATCAATTCTGCCAACCTTTAATGATTGGCTTACCTTAAAATAATCATTTTCAATAATTGCTATTTTTCCCTTTCAATGACAAAAATAAAATAAAAATTCCCTCACTGTGATACGATGAACATTAGAGTTAATTTGACACATCAAGCTATTATGTATGTTGTGGCATAATACACAGGAAGTTGAAGATTGCCTACTGCTGCATAGGGATACTGACGTGTGCCTACTGTTTACTATTTATATTTATAATAATCTTTTCTGCATCAAAAATACAAGTTTCCGGTGCGGTGGTTGCGGCTTTTGCAATAATACATTGTAGTCTGGCGTGCCTGGCCATTCATTTATTTTGTTGTATGGATTTTTTCATTGTCTATCTCTGTACGGTACATGGTCGATGGATACAATAATGATAATGGAAACTATTCTTTTTAGATTTTAATAATGAATACCTGACAATAATGTCAGTGAATTGCTTAACTTGGTAGCTCATACATTACATAGGTCAGTAAGAGCATTGGAACAATGTGGGCTAAGGCTTTTCTATTATATGACTTTGATGTAATAAGTCTTACACAAATTCACAAAAAGCAATTAAAACATAATAAATACGTGGAAAATATTTGAATATAATTCATTACATAGTTCAGGTACTTCATTCGGATTATAGCTCTTGATAGTAAACAGTGTTTTCTGACATGGAAAGGTCTAATTCAAAATCCCAGCAGGACAAGCCGATTAATTATGGGAAATTACCCAATCCCAATTATCATCATACTTGTCTTTAAAGCTTCATTCATTTTTGTTGATAATAACTCTGCAGCTGCTGAAGGTTCGAAACAATTGAGAATAATTGTTTTTTTCCTAATTTTTATTTGCAAAAATTGTTTGCTATTTGTGGATTTATCTCTTGTGCAATTTTGGGGTACTGTGAAAATTTTGGGAGACCATATGCAAATGGGGTTCAGAAAATAAGCGATTATTTTAGAACTTTCTAAATATTCTAAGAACGAAGATATTTGCAACTTTCTAGCTTAAAATATAATAAATTCCCTAAGTCTCAGAAAAAGATTATTCGCTTAGAAAAATTTTGATGAATCGTATTTAATTTTTAATTTCATTTATAATTAACATTTAAAGGTATTAAGTGCTCTGGGTATTGTACAAAGGATCCTCAGCGATGTAAAGCAAGAGGTGGAAGGATTATCGGATCATGTACACATTCTTTGGCATGTTGTGACCGTAAGTTGTTGGAAGGTTTCTTTAGCGTACTTAAAAGTGGCCCGTATTAAAACTGAAACTGAGTAAGAATTTTGATCAGTTATGTTACATAATTTCAGCGTTAATTGCATCGCTAGCTTCCTGTGGAGATACTACAGCAGGCCAAAAAGTAATTCATTTCAAATCTCCGGCTTACCCTGCCTTCTCAGATGGAGATTTAACTTGTGACATCAAAATCAAGATTCGAAATGACACGGCCGCAATCAGGTATTTTAATTAAACAATTCTGCAATTTGAAACACTATAGTAAAGAATATTTATGATAATCATCTCCTTTTAGAATGCAGTT
>JAQFYJ010000188.1:0-17424 GCA_034694685.1 Isotoma anglicana | reverse complement strand
GTATATTTGTAGTTAGAGATCAGTATTATAGCCATGTCTATATCGTTATTGATTTCGATATTGTCACATTGTAATGTCCTTAGTATTGTATCGTTTCAGTCTCGTCGTACTGTTAACGAAAAATCCGGCGTCATTTGTCGGAGATATATCGCTATTTTCGTTAATACCCTGTTTTAAACTTTTATTTTCAATTATCAACTTTTCCTTCAGGCTCGAGGACATCACATAGCTCAACTCGATCCTTTAGGGATTAAGTTCGCAGATTTACACGCAGGGTCGGAAGACCCGAAGGAGATCGTCGTCAGAAATTACATGCATGGCTATGGTTAGTTAATAATAAATATGAAATAGTTCTTAATTTTGAGTTCCTGTGTTATGTCCCCAGAACCACTCAATCTATGCTTTTATTCCCTTTTTATAGTTATTTATATTTTTCCTGCCTTTTGCTTCTTATCAATTTTGTTTTTTTTGGCTTTGCCGTTTGCTTTAGCTCGAATTTGTTGTGAACAGCTTTATATGTCAGAAACTTACAAAAATGGTTATGGGAGGGGGTTTATCAATAACTTATGCACTTCTTTAATTGAACTTGTGTGTGAATATCTAACACCTACAGAAAGGCTGCATTAGTATAATCTTAACTTAGTTGTTTTTGTATGTAGTGAAATTAAACGTAATAATTGACTAGAAAGTGATTTGCTGATATTAATAATAGATCCGGGGTCATAACATAGCAGACCTGGACCCTTTAGGTATTGCTAGTGCTGACCTTGATGACTCCACTCCCGTGGAACTTATCTACAAATCATATTCCTTTGGTAATTCAACTCATTCTTTAAACCTATGGTTGGTTTGAAAAGCTTCACTTTTTGCTGCGTTATTTTTGTTTTTGTTCACATTATTTGAGCTTGATCAAAATCAAAGTAGTTTGCAATTATTTGTTTTATTTGTCAATTTTATAATAATAGTTTTGATTCCTTTTTTAAGAAGCAAGGCGAAGCTGTCACATTTTTTAAAGTTGCGATATCTTTTTTTCTGTAAACACTAATTTTTATTTGTCCTTCCTATATTATTTATACTGTTAGATGTTTTAGAAAAATAGAGTATTGTTAAGGTTGCTTTTGTCTTAGTTCGTAGATTAGAGTATTTTTTCTTTTATTCTGCTATTTCATCCCCTTCTCTCCCTTTGTTCGAAGTATTTGCGTAAGCTGGTTACGTAAAAGTAATTTTGTCTATGAGCAGAGGAAAAAGACATGGATCGAAAGTTTAAGCTTCCATCTACAACCTTTATTGGTGGAAAGGAAAAATCATTGACATTGCGAGAAATTCTAAATCGGTTGGAAGAAGCCTATTGTCGTCACATTGGTGTTGAATTTATGTACATCAATAGTTTGGAACAATGCAATTGGATTAGAAAGAAAATGGAACCACCAGGTGTTATGAAATTTGATAATGACACCAAAAGATTAATTCTTGCTAGATTAACCAGAGCAACTGGTTTGGAGGCTTTTTTGGCCAAAAAGTGGTCCAGTGAGAAACGGTAAATTACGTATACTGATCTAAAAATGTTTATTCGTTTAAAAAATGATAGAACTGCAATATTTAATTTTTGTTTACCTTTTGACAGGTTTGGTCTGGAAGGTTGTGAAATTCTTATTCCTGCTATGAAGCAGGTTATTGATAAGTCAACACAATTTGGAGTCGAGTCAGTCATTATGGGAATGCCTCACCGTGGAAGATTGAATGTGCTGGCCAACGTATGCCGTAAACCTTTGGAGCAAATATTTTCGCAATTCGCTGCTCTAGAAGCTGCTGATGAAGGAACAGGAGATGTGAAATATCATTTGGGAACATACATTGAGCGTTTGAATCGAGTAACGAACAAGAATATTAGACTTGCTGTTGTAGCAAATCCTAGCCATTTAGGTAAGACTTTAGACAGTTGGAATTTGGAAGCAGAATGCATATAATTTAAGAAAGTAATATAATTTCAACAATTTTTGTAGGAATTTACAAAATGAATTAGGTAGGTTGAAAATTATAATTTTTTAAATTCTTTATGTGCAGAGGCTGTTGATCCTATTGTCCAAGGTAAAACTAGAGCCGAACAGTTTTATAGAGGTGATGGTGAAGGCAAAAAAGTTATGTCAATCCTCTTACACGGTGACGCTGCGTTCTGCGGCCAAGGAGTGGTGTTTGAAACTTTCCATTTGTCCGACCTTCCTGATTATACTACACATGGAACGATCCATATTGTTGTTAACAATCAAATTGGGTTTACAACAGATCCTCGACATTCAAGGTCCAGTCCGTATTGCACAGGTAATTTAGACGATCGGTAGAATTTAATTTAAATCGTAAATGATTCCCTATTTTATTTTAAAATATTTTTTTACCCCTCGCTATTCTTCAGATGTTGCTCGTGTCGTCAATGCACCGATCTTCCACGTCAACGCAGATGACCCAGAAGCCGTTATCCATGTCTGTAATGTTGCTGCAGAATGGCGTCAAACTTTCCATAAAGATTGTGTTATTGATCTGGTAAACCTTTTTCTTAACTAATGTGAAAATATTTACCAAGTTAGCCGAACTTCATGTAGTGATCGTTTTCTTTCATGAAGGTTTCTTATCGACGGAATGGACATAATGAAGTGGACGAGCCGATGTTCACTCAGCCGCTTATGTACAGGAAAATTCGAGCTACCAAAAACTGTCTTGAAATCTATTCCCAGAAGTTGAAGGAAGAGGGTAAGTTTTTTTTTTAAATCTATGTCCTTAAATGATCTAATAATATATAATATATTATTTCTTTTTAATGTTATAGGAGTTGTAACGGAGGAGGAAGTGAAAGAGGTTAAAGATAAATATGAGCGAATTTTAGAGGAAGCTCACGTGAGTGCTAAACTAGTTACAACGATTAAGTATAAAGACTGGCTCGATTCACCATGGTCAGGATTTTTCGAAGGCAAAAATCCTGTGAAATTGTCTCCTACTGGCGTTCATGAAGAAACCTTGGTACATATAGGCAAAAGGTAAGTATACAGTTTTATTCTAACCAAAAAACCAACTACGAGTACAGTTTGAAAACAATGAAATTGAACTTGATTATTTTTGTATCATCTGTAGATTTAGCTCTACTCCTCCTAATGCTACCGGATTCGTGATTCACAAGGGTCTGGAACGTATTTTAAAATCTCGAATGGAAATGGTGGAAAGTCGTCAAGCAGATTGGGCTTTGGCTGAAGCTATGTCATTTGGTAGTTTGCTGAAAGAAGGGATCCATGTTCGATTGAGTGGTCAGGTGTGTGAAAGAACGGCAAATTGAAGTTACCTACATAACATTTAAATTACATGACATTAAATTTTACTGTTGTGCTAATTTAATTCTTATAATAATTTTGTTGTTGGTTTTTTAGGATGTTGAACGAGGAACTTTCAGTCATCGTCATCATGTGCTGCACCATCAAACAGTCGATAAAGCCACTTACAAGCCACTGTGTAACTTGTATCCTGACCAAGCACCTTACATTGTTTGTAATTCGAGTTTGTCGGAATACGGTGTACTAGGTAAGAAACGTATCCAATGTGCGCTGTGCAAAAATATCATAGTATGGTGGATGAAAATTGTTGTTGTTTGTTGTAGGATTTGAACTTGGTTATTCGATGACAAATCCAAATGCATTGGTCTTGTGGGAGGCCCAATTTGGGGATTTCAACAATACTGCTCAGTGCATCATCGATCAGTTCATCTCATCTGGACAATCTAAATGGGTCAGACAAACAGGTTTAGTTCTTCTGTTGCCTCATGGTATGGAAGGCATGGGCCCTGAACATTCTTCAGCTAGACCTGAAAGGTAATCAAACATAATCCATTTTTTGAATCTGATGATCTTTGACAATTTCAATACGTGTGTTGTTCTATTGTAGATTCTTGCAAATGTGCTCTGATGACCCTGACGTCTTGCCAACTCAGTGTGAAGATGTTTCTGTACGTCAGCTTCACGACATCAACTGGATTGTAAGTTGTAATGGATATTTATGTTATCCTTAGGATTGGTTATTTCACTTTATAATGATCAAATTTAGGTCGCAAATTGTACAACACCGGCTAATTACTTCCACATTCTGAGACGGCAAATTGCTTTGCCATTCAGAAAACCTTTAATAATTATGACTCCAAAGTCTTTACTTCGTCACCCTGAAGCAAGGTCTAGCTTTGATGATATGGCTCCAGGATCCGTGTTTCAGCGAATTATTCCTGATCCTCTGGGTCATTCAAATGCTAAAAAGATTGTTTTCTGTTGCGGAAAAGTACGACTGTTATATTTGATTCAAGCCCATCTAGAATACAAATGTTAGGTTCTAGCACTCATTCATGGTTTTGTTCTAGGTATACTATGACCTCAGGAAAGCTCGAGCTGATCGTGGACTAGATAATGATGTAACAATTGTCCGAGTAGAACAAGTTGCTCCTTTCCCATATGACCTTATCTTAGAAGAAAGCAAGAAACACCCTAATGCTGAATTCGTATGGGCTCAGGAAGAGCACAAAAACCAAGGTTGTTGGACTTATGTAGAACCAAGGATGAGGACTCTATTCCCAGGAAAAGAGATCAGGTAAATGTTTTTAGCATGTATAGGTGAAAGGTAGATCTTTGACGATTTTCAAGTTTTAAAATTGTTTTATTTTTTTCTAGATATGCTGGACGATGTGTAGCCGCATCACCTGCAACTGGTAGTAAGCATTTGCATTTGAAAGAACAAGCCCAGCTTTATGAACAAACTTTTGCCTAAATGACAAATACCTGCTATGCAAAATTACCTGTACAGTCAATTTTACTAACTTAGTGTTCGACATTTCAAAAAATGCAATGATATGTATAAAATTAAGAATAAGGAATGGTGAAAAATACCTTTATTTTGAAATGAAATGAAAAATTTGAATTGAACGTTGAGTGGGTGCAGGTTCTCAGTGCAAAATCATGTGAAGGCGATACCAGAGAAAGACCCCTTTCTAAATGAAATCCATTCTGACAATGTTTCAGTTTACCCAAGTATAAGTATTATTAGTAAAACGTTGATCGTCAGTATCTCAGAGTGTTTAGAAATTTTTGATTTAAGTGATATAGTAATTCATAGAAAGTGTACTTAAAAATTAAGTAGGGTCATCGAATCTGTCGATCCCGAAGCTGTAGAAACTTTGAATTGCTTTCAAGTAGTACTGAACTTGATATATGTTGTACTAATGTATCTAATTAAATTGTACTTATAAGCATCCTCTGTATAATTATAAGAAATAAAGCACTCGCAGCACTGACGAATAAAAAGACGCACCTTTACCTCTATTTAAACTTTGTATTACAAATGAAGCACTTTTATTTACATTCGAAGTTATAAAAACGCAAGTAATAATAATAAATAATCAGACGGCATGCATCTTATATACTATTTTCCGTTAAAATATTTAAAATAAATTAGAAATCTCTAATGTTTTAAGCTAATTATGAAGTATCAAAAATGCATAAAGTGCTATAGATATTCAAGTCTAAACTCATCTCCTAATCTGTATTTGACAACTTGAAACCCGTCAAGTATGGTACAGTTCGGACCACCACTGACTAAAAACGTTCTATCTGACCCCATATACAAACCGTGAACTTGTAAAACTCTACTAGAAACCCATTCTTGAATCACTTTTTTGGCTGTCGTTGTAGCTCCAGCCGCTATGATTACTTTTCCAACGGTAAGGATTTTAGCCGCTGCAGAAGTGGCCCCTGCGAGTCCAGCCAAAAACCCAGCAGATCCTAGGCTTCCTACTGCAAATGTTAATGCAGCGAGTGTAATCATTGTTATAGGGAAGACAATGTCCTGTAGATTATCATATCCATTTTCTCCATTCCATAATTTTGCTTCTAGCGTGAACCATACTTTGCCGACATCCCTGTAAAAATAACCACGAAGAAAAATTTATTTTATTCATTTGTTTTATTCATTTCTATATTAATTGTTGTAAATATAATTTGTACAAGTACTTACCGTTGGATGCATTCTCCAGGCATAACTTCATTTTCGAAATACAAAGGCGTTAGTTGTTTCATGGCCATATTCAAGATACACGTTGAATTATTGCAAACTGATACTGCGGAGCCCATGATCCACCAGTTTAGTAAAATGTCTAATTGAATACTGCGAACTTTCAGAATATTATGTTTCACAAACTTAAAGGCACTGAATCGCAGTTGCAGGCTGAAAGCAGACTATTCTAGAAAAAATCGAATAATATAATAGGACTATAGGACGCAGAATATAAAGATTCTTTAAGTTGAAACTTTGCTGTGGCTCTTCTTTCTACCTTTAGTTTTTCATCACGAAAATGCTAGATCGGTTAGAAATGTCATGTAAAGCACAAAGTCCTTAATAAAGATTCCACCTGTCTGTGTCTAGTGTCTGTCTATTCAATAGACTTAAAATGAATAATGAAAACACGATAGGGTCGAGACTAAGGATCAAGGATCTTGTCAAAAATTACTGTACTACTAAAATAAATTCTATTGCATTGTATTTTCATAATGTTTACCGTAAGTGACAGAAACTTAAGGTTTCATAAGTCGGTATTGTACATAATACGAGACAACTTGATTTCATATTATTCATACTTTGCATTCTTGACTTCCTATCTATATAAGAAGACTGTAAATGTCTTACATGAAACAATCATATCCGTATTTTTATCAGAGGTATATCTTAATCTTTGATCCTAACAAAAGGACTCCTCTTTTTGTGAGTCTGTCAAACCAGCTATAATTTACAGTTCATGGTCGATCATTCACCTAATAATGTGTAAATGGGAAAGAAGTTTTATGTTCCATATTCCCCGTTTCTTTGTTAAAACTCCCAAAGGTAAACTTCCAGACATTTTTGACGTCCGAATCCTGGAAGTCTGGTACCCCAGAAGCCAAAATGATCATTCTTAAAATCTTGAGACTATTCTTTAACTTTAATGCAATAACAATTTATTTTTCAATAATTCTTTAACATTGACAAATAACTTTTAACATTGGAAATTGGAATACGTAAAATATACATTACCATAATATAATTAGATATAATTAAATTAGTTGATCGATACATTCTATTTAAACGTCTTAAAATTAAATGTTGTACTTACGGCTGCATTCTTCTTTGCCTTTCATTGTTTTTATGTATACTCTTTTTTATTAAATTTTATAAATATTTTATAACGCTTTTATACAAACAAATCAAGCAAGTTAAGAGCTAAAACTCCTTAAAAAGATATTAACTTGCTTGATCCATGTATCTCTACTAGAATTTCATAATTTTTCATAGTTTTTTAAAGTATTGTGTTGTGAAGACAGCGAGCTACTTTACAAGGAATGAATACATGAAAAAAATGATAACTTTTGACTATATTTTATTACCATTTTATAAAGTCAACTTTCACAACCTGCTGCAGAAATATAGAGGTATTTGATCAATGCATTAATGTAAATGCTTCAGTACTTTCAATGTATTGGTACTCGTTCCCTTCGTCAACATATCCAATCGGACCTCCTGCAATACGAATGGTCTTATCTGACCCCATAAATATTCCATGTTCCCGAACAACACAATCGGAGATCCACTCTCGAACAATTTTTTGAGTAGAATCTGGTGCCCCAACTGGCAGGATGACCTTTCCCATGAGAACATGCTCTTGGTCAGCATTGTTCACAAGTTCGTTGACAAGACCTGCTTTAGCAGCAAGATCACGAATGCCCATTACGGCAGCTCCAGATATTGTAGAAATTGGTGCGACAATCTCACTAAAGTCGTTGTATTCATTTCCTCCATTCCATAATCGAGCTTCTACTGAGAACCATATTTTGCCAACGTCTCTGGAAATTATGCAATTTAAGAATGAATATTTAGTTTAAATGGTCATACGAAAGATTTAAAGTTACCTTTTGATTGTCTGGCCTGGAAGCACTTTATTTTCGTAGTAGAGAGGAGTTGCTTGTTTCAAAGCGATATTGAGTATGCAGTTTGTTTCATTTATGATCGATACTGAAGAGCCCATATCTACTTTTTGTTAAATTCACACCTCCTTATCAAAGGAGTGAGCATATTTTTATTCTCAAAATATTTTGTTAAGCCTGGGCTAGGCAATTCGGTTTACCGGGTGGGACTTCTCGATACAACCCGAGTTCTGAGTAGAATGTTCCAATAGAACAATTGTTGCATGATACCCGCACCGCCTACCTGTTCCACTATTATGCAATTTTGGAAATGAAATTCTTTGTCAACGTTTTAGACAAAATACAAATGCCTCAAATGCACTTTTATATGCTTTAATGCAGATTGAATTGAAAACATAGATCAGAGATATGACAATACAATCTTTTTGCAAGTTTCAAGCTATTTGCTGTATTGAAGAAAACATTTTCATTCAGGGCATTCCAATCTATACGAATTCAGTAACTAATGTGGATTCCCTCTGGTCCTTATCCAGCCGGTACAGAAGTTCCCCCAACCGGTACAGGAGCTACCACAGCCGCTCCAACATTCGGTACCACAGATGAGCCCCCAGGCCTAGCCCCTGTTCCAGTTACATTATTTGCAGACGACTGATTGTTACTTACATTGATAAGGTAGCATCGTTTATTTGTTGGATTAGATCCATATCCAATGCCACAATTCGAATCAATCATATCCCAGTCACCCAGATCCTCAGTCTAAAATTTCGCATGGGAATCAAAAGTAAATTTCATAAAGCCATCAACATTGTGATTAAAACGTACCGAAACTTCGCTTGATAGTCCTTTAAATGGATCATTTACAGTAGACTTATCATTGGCACTTCCCGCAGTAGAAATTGCTGTTCCTCGGACGGTCATGAAAGGAAAATGACTACTTTTTGTACAAATTCTTTTAACGGAATTCCACTCCATTCCAAGCCCACATATTGGAGACACAACTGAAATTTGAATAACAGAGGGACTAGCATTTCCAGTAACGCTACCCTGAAAAGTAACGGAGTTTCAATAAATAAATGAAAATTAGTATTGAGTGCAAAATTTTTTTCTGTCATTTTTTGAAAAATAATTCTTCGTACTGAAGATGAATTTCCACCAGTGACAAAATTCGGCGATTGAAGAAAAGTGTCGAACAGGAACAAAATTAAAAATACGTCAAGAGTTGGTATGCACGTTAAGCATGTTAATGTCATGATTTTTATTTACTCTTATTTCTATTTCTCTAATAATAACAATGCTAATTAAATTCCAATAAGCTAATTGCCAATGCCATCGACGGTCTCGTATATACACTTCCGCTTTTAAATTAGTGACCTAGATTGTAATTCTAGCATACAGCTAATAAATTTGATGAGGTATACTCATGTCATTCAAAAAATAATTGAAGCTTAATTTCTTCGTGCTGTTGGAATTGCAAAGATTCCGGAATCTTTATTTCTTATAACGTTTAACTTTTAGCATAAAATGCAAGTTTTATGATTAAAATTGGCTTGATTAAAACTAATAAGATTACAAATCTTTTCCGCAATTTTCTATCTCGTCAAGAAAGTAATTGATATCCTTTTCTGTAACTTCTGAACTTTGGACAACAATTCTGAAAAAGTTCTGGTAGCCTCGTAAAGGCTGGTAGGTACACATCATTGTCCCTTGTCGCATCATTCGCTCTTTGATTTTCGGGGCAATCTTTTGAGATAAAATACAATTTTATTAATACTTTTTTGATAATCAGCCAATTTGGCCTTGCTCCATATCATTATCTCTTTAGCTTTGATGCGCTTATCATGTAACATCTCATACCCTGTGAACTTTTTCCCAGAATTCTTCTGAGTTTTGATTCATTCCTTGAAGTGAAGGTGGAATGTACCAAAATGTTACATTCGTACATTCTGGCTCTTCAATCAATAACTTAAATGTCGGGCTTCGTCGTCTTAATTCCTCCACACAGTATTTTGCGAGGCCAAAAATGTGATCAATGTGGGCAGCAAAACCGTCTTTTCCCTGTTAATTGAATAATAATCAGATATTATTATTGACGTTTACTACCAATAAACATGATATAAATTCAGTTTATTAACATTATGTTAAAAATATGAATGTATTTGTATTAAACCTTTGCTTTCCACATAAGCCAAAACTTTAGCACATCCGCTCGTCGACCACATTGAATGTGTTTGTCTCCAGTGTCGAAAGCAGCTTCATAGAATTTGTCTTGTTGGAACAAATAAGTTGCTCTTGTTGCATGAGCTTCTGTTGCAATATTTCCATCCTTCAACAAAAACGTTGAACATTGTTGAGGAGCGCAGAGTAGTTTATGAGGATTCCAGGTTACCGAGTCAGCTCTACAAAGCAATTCAAGAGTTATGTTTTATGCCTTAAAAACTACTACGATTTAAATAATAAAACTCTCTGACACCTTTCAATTCCTTTCATCAAATTCCTATGCGTGTCTGACATGAGTGCACCACCTCCCCATCTAAATTCCAAATAATTTTTATCATATGAATTTTAAAGCATGAATTTTTTGAGGTTTTGTATTTTATAAGATAAGCAATTAACTAAGAAAATCAATAATAAACTCACGCCCCATCCACATGAAACCACAAACCATATTTCTTGCAAACATCCGATATTTCTTCTATGGGATCGAATGCTCCTAGAACTGTCGTGCCTAAAAAAAGAAAAAAATTGCATTGCAATTTGAACTCAGTAATTTTAGTTTTTGTGCAGATTGAATTATTTAAATTTGCAATTTACCAGCAGTAGCTGAAACTAGAAAAGGATCGTTTCCTTTCTCTATAGTATTTTCAATTTCTTTTGCCAACTCTTTTATATCCATACGTCCTCGAGAATCTACTTTTACTCCTACTACATGTTGCAAGCCAATTCCTATAAGGAAAAAAGATTATGAGAATCAGTTCAGAAATGAATAATATGAATTAGTTTCAAATGCAAAATAATTTTTAAGACATTTAAGTAAAATTGCCATATTTACCTTGAAATGATGCTAACTTTTTGAAAGAGTAATGTGCATCTTCTGATACAAACATGACCATCGGCTTCATGCCAGAAAGGCCTCTCTCCTGATTTAATAATAGAAAGTCAAAATATTATTTGTGAATTACAATCGTACTCATATTTCAAAATACTTTTTTACCTTAATTTCTGGGCGTTTCTTGAACCGAGCTACCGAAATAGCATAACCATTTGCTATGGAACCACCAGGGCAAAATAACCCGTCACCTTGATTCTTCGGAAACCCAACTATATTTCTCATTCGTTCCATCACTTCAAGTTCCATCAAAGTGAAAACAGGAGCGACTTCATAAGTGTAAACTGATCCGTTCAATGCAGAAGCCACCCATTCAGCACAGACACCATAGGGGTCAATACTAGAATTTGAAAGTTATTAACATTGCTTGAAATGGCTTTAATGTATCTATTAAGTGTTTTAAAAATTTCAAAACTTTTTCTAACCCGGAGTAAAGCTGATTGATGAAATATGGATGACCCGTTTTTACACTGTACTTTACAACTTCTTGAATCAATTCAAGCAAATGGTCGTGAGACTTTGCAGGTTCCTTACCCAACTTCAATTGCAGCGTTTTCCATAATTCTTGTGGCAACTTGAATCTTACAACAGGCTGATCTCTTTGAATTCCTTCAAACATTGTCTCTTTCAAAATGATTTCGAAAACATCTCTGAAAAATTTCTCGTGTGTTTCTCTTTCAGGATAGGTTTTAAAATACATGGGATTATCCTTCAATTCCGACATTTTCCAGAAATTTAAAGACGACTAAAACGTTAAATGAGGGCTTCTAATGTGGAAATGAACTTGATTTTAGCTTCTTTCATCGTACTTATAAACTTAATAATAAAAAAGGTTGTATAAGTTTGTTATAATAGTTCTAATTAGACAATTCCATTTTATTTTAATGGAGAAATTAATTGGGTTTTCCTGGGTGACATAATGGTACGGATGTTGTGGCAATTGAGTTAAAATATTAGTTATTGCCTTGGAATAACCTTTCTGAGTGGATTTGCGAACGTCATCAGAGCAGACTAAATTTTGAGTAGGTAATAAATACGACTTCCACTGAAAGACTGAATCAAGTATTCTAAAAAAGCTGATTGCGCATTTAAGGAAATAGCATTTCTTAAAATTGATTAATTGAACAGAGATTAAGAAATGAAGAAAGATAAGAAACCGGATGCTAGTTGCAGAAGCAGTATAGTCTTAACTTCTTATTTGGCTTATTGTCATGTAATATTAATGCAATGTTTTGTAAAAATGAGCTAAATTTTTATTTCTATTAAATAAATAAATACATTGAGTATTAAATGGTGCACGGTAAGTTAAATTATAACCAACAATTTGTACCCTTATCCGTTATTACTTGCAACCCTTAGTAGAAGGTTTTCATTAGTTGCATCAACACAAGTTGGCTTGTGATCTATAACTGTACAGAAAGTGTACTCGTTTCTGGAACACTTTGAATGACAAGGATCTCCACACTGTCCGTGAAGACATGCCATATTGGAGGGACAGTCGTGGTCCTTGAAACACTTTGGAGTACATGCAGGTGGAATACCATTATATCCTGGAAGACAATGGCAAACGGCACGATTTCTACTCACATGACAAGATGCCATCGTTCCACCTGAAAATATGTAGAAATCATTTAATATTATTAATTCCATTGCACATTGTAATGTAATCCACTTTCTCTTTAGTGAAAGTTTCTAAACTATCAATTTCTTACATGGTGATGGATTGCAAGGGCTCATTCTTCGCTTATTCACTAAACTGTAAGGGCCTACAAATAAACATCTTGCAATTTAAAATATAACAAACGATGAAGCAATCCAGTGAACCGTTAATGTTTAAAGTCACACCCACCTGCATGGCCACTTGAAGCTGTATTATTCATTTCTTCAGCAGTGAAACAACGCTTCCAAGGTTGACCAACATTTGGACACCAACAAGTAGCCCTGTGTCTCTTAGCTTCGCACTTTGCCCCAGTATGTACAGCACATACGTGATTGCAAGGATTGACACAGAAACCGTGAAGTCCACAACTCATGTCATCAGGGCAATCAGCGTCAGTGTCACACTCATCACCTTCAACTGAGGTCATAGTCCATACATAATTTTAATCAGGGAAGGTTTACAAGGCTGCTAATTTAAGATTATCTTTTGCAGAAATGAATAAATCTTACATGGTGGACGTGGGGGCAGTTTGACACACCAATAGTATGGATCACCTGGAAATTGCATAACCTTAGTTTACTTTTATTTCTTCGAAGCATGTTATGTAATAGGGCATTGTATTAAAATTTACCAGAGAAGCCCGGAGGACAAAAGCAGGATGGAGTACGGTTTTTAACTGTAATAGAAGATAATTAGGTTAATTACTGTTAATCTTGTACATCGTTACGTCTGACATTGGCATTGTCAATGGCAAAATACAGCTAATTAATTTCATAATGCTTACTAATGCATTCAGCCGCATTGCCACAAGTGCCCATACAAGGAGATTGACACTTTCCGTTTATGCAACTCTCAGAGTCCCCACACTCTGTGTCATTAAAACAACTAGTAAGATTTGCAGGAGCTTTAACCTTGACACATTCAGTAACCCCATCCCCCTCGTATCCTTTCAAACATTTGCATTGGGGTTCTCCTTCTTCTACGACACAAACGGCACTATTTGCACAATGGATTGTAGTACATGCATGGACACATCGACCGTTTAGGCATGTTTGGTCACTCTTTCCACACTCGTAAGCACTAACACAGGCTTTACAGTTTGGAGGGTTGCCCACATAACCTGGCAAACATCTACAGACTGGACCAACTGTGGACTCAATGCATTGAGAGTTTTGACCACAAACTCTTATCGGATCTCGACCGCAGTATGAACCTATATTGGAAAAGGTATTCATGTTAAATGTTGAAGCATTAAAAATTAAAGTTGCAACTTTTGCCCTTTAACTTGCCTGAGTTAAGAAGACAATTTCCATCATCGGCTGGATACGTATTAATTTCACAATTGCATCTTGGCTTGTGTTCAACAACTTCACATTTCTTCCATAATCCTTTACAGTAACCTACACAAGGGTCTCGACAGTATCCGTTGATACAAGCTTCTGTAGGTTGACAATCCACGTCGAGATTGCATCTTGCTGCGATTTCATCTGTTAAACATTTAGATTTTGAGAATGAACTGTGGAGTTCATTTAAATTCAAACTTTAGAATTGTATTTAGTCTGACCTTCTACAACTGCAGCACAAGCGTCGAAAGGTGACCCGGTGTACCCTGGAACGCAGACACAAGTTGCATGATGTCGTACAACCCAACATTTTGCATTTGCACCACACTTGACACCTTCGCATGGGTCTTTACAGTTATTGCCTTTGCATGCAAGATCAGTTGGACATTGGTCGTTGTCATTGCAGTATGAAGCTGGTGAAATAAATAACAACAGATTCAATTAATTACTGTAAATTGACATTGATGAATGCTTTATAACATTACTTGACAGATTCATTCACCCACAACTTTTTTGTCTGATTTTAAGATTAGAAATCAGTTTATATTTTGATATGTATTTTAAATTCACTGTAATGTTACATTTAAAGATTTAAATATATAAAACAAAACGCCCAAATGTCAAAATCATTTCCAATCGAGATAAAATCAACGAATATAAGAGTTCAATAAAACTTTGCGGTACCTTTGCATTGAAAGAATGGATCTCCATTGAAACCTTTCAAACAACGACAGACAGGAAAGTGGTTTACTACTTTGCACTAAAATATTCATAGTAAAATTGATGATTATTTTGATATCAGATAAATTAGATTTCCATATAAAATTATGCAAAAGTAAAAAAAAAATATACTTACTGAAGCTCCAACTCCACAAATTCCTTGGCAAGGGTCTTTGCACAATCCTCTACGAAATTTTACAATTAATTATTCTTTAAACCCTATTAAATTTTTATTGCTTGTAAAATAAAATATGAATGCAAACTTACTTGACACATGCAAATTGAGACGGACAATCAGCATTATGAGCACAAGAAAGTGGTCGACATTTAGGTGGAGCACCAATGTGATGTGCCATACAGGCACAAAGGACAGTTTGCTGAGTTGTTCCATTTCCAGGATTATAACCTGCCTCTGGACGCGTTTGCCAACGCTTCAATGCTCTAGATATTGTTTGACCCCATTCAAATGCTGAATCGTCACTACGTCTTTTGAGGTTATCTACCTGAAGACACTGACTGTAGGGTCCACATACACCAGGATCTTCACATGGTGGGGCTGATGATTTTTAAAAAGAAGTTCAGTTATTCAAAAAACTTTTATATTGAGAATTGTGAAGAAGTCTTATAATTGCTGAATTTATCAGTAATTTACCTCGTCCAGCGTTCACCCCAACGAAGAAACTGATAACTGCTATAAAAGCTACTGTACTATAAACTGCCTGATGAACCATCCTGATCTTTTACAAATCTCAGGTCAGATAATGTAAACAGATGAGGGTGACCAGGGTTAAAACGTAACCCTTTCCCTCTGGAAATTTTAAAGGTGAGAAGAAGCAGATAGAAACTTTAAAGTAAATAAATTTCAGTAAAGTAGTTATAAGAGCAGTCAGTGGATTGACCACTTTGAGTAAGTGTGAATTTTCTTATAAAATTTGCACTACAAAGCTTCTTTGAGATCTTTAAAAAGAAATATTTTTTATTCAGTTCATCTTCTTCGTGTGGATAAGGAATTCATACACGCATTTTGTTCACAAAGCCGAATCGCATGCTACGATTTATACCAAACCCATCACTTCATCATTAGATTTTGGGATATTGTATTCTTTTGGTCACTGTCTTGTAACAAATGGGTTCCGTGGGTGCTTAAAACTTGCCTAACATGTTTTTAATGCTTTGATGTTATTGAACTTGAAGATGTAACTATCTTATTTCACCATCAAGTCTACGCCCTGGTTTACGTTATTTCTACTATTGCAATTGCAGCATTCAAGTTCAAGTACAATATTGTTATTATACTTCATGTAACCATATTATTCAGCAGGGGTGTGAAGGTGGTACATTGTAATGTAATCAGTCTTAGTCATCTCATAGTACAACGTAGTCAAGAACTGATGAATTTAATGTAAGGATTTGATTATTGGCAAACACTTGGACGTGCTTAGGTTTTTACGACAAAAAATGACAATAAAATATTTATTCTTCAGACAAAAGACTATTATTAGTAAGTCATCTTTTCGGGATGAAAATTACCACGTCTGTCAAAACTCATGATCCAAATCAAATTTTAAATTTCAAGTACCTACTTCCATCTTTGCATGAATGAAGTTGTAGGAGTAAGACAAGAGCATTAACCCTTTCTATATGATTGTTATTCAAGTTCTATGAGCTTGACAAGAGTTTTGACTGGCAGAAACAGTCTAAAATCCCCTAATGTCATTCCAACTTGTAATATATAAAACATATTATGTCATTATTCAAACGTTGTGGATACATATTGGATTTCCTGATGTTTAATGATCAACTTGAAAATACTTTAAATTGATTTTATCACCTGTAGTAATCTCTTCCTTGGTTGATTTATGATATTTGTAAGATTAAAACGAGTATCCCTGTGGTTTTACAACTTAAAAAGTTGATTGCGGTAGTCCCTTCTACATTTTGCAATATGGACTGTTATGGATTCGCTTCAATGGACATCCTAAATATGTTAGTTTGCGGGGTATTTTTCATGTTTACAATTAGGTACGCTGATGAAGTCAACAAAACCATCATCAACATAAAAGGATTTGGTTGGTCAGTAAAAGACATTACTCTCTGATGAAACTTTCGTTTGAAAGTAAAGTCACTGTCAGAATTAGTCTTGTACTTGACTTAAGGGCTTAAACAATTCGAAGCTGGTTTTTGAAAATTATCAGCGATTTCACACTGAAAAGGTTTAAAATGCAAGTAGGCCTGTTACTAGTTATTTTTGGGATTGCTGGAAGGATTTCAGCACTTCCGTCTGGCTTAGCAGGTAAATTATAATTTCAAACAATTTGCATGATTTTTGAAATTTCATAAGTGAACTCTAAAGATCAAGATTTTAACATAGGTGTTTATATGCCAAATTATTATTTAAAGTATATTGACGATGATATATTTTTTAGAAGTCTGTGCAAAATCTCCATGCGGTCGAGGAGCTAATTGTCAAATTGAATCTAATCTTGTAAGTTGTAACTGTCCAACCGGTCTTACTGGAGATCCATTTGTGGAATGCTCAAGAATACAAGGTAATATAATATTTGATGTAATATCAAAGACTACTGCAAAATTCATGGTATTAGAGAATTAAAGCCAGTTTCT